>KZ062693.1:47600-116868 GCA_002091835.1 Anopheles maculatus
CATAAAAACTTTGAAAATTTACCAAATGCATGCATAAGTTTACCAAAAGTAAAAAAAAAAGTTGTTTAAAATTGTTTTTACGTTAAACGGGAGTCTTTCTTACTAATTGTAATTTTTACCGATTTTTAAAATTATAATTAGCATGAAAAACAAAGGATTTTCGTAGGTGGCCTCATAGTTATGTTACAAGGAGCAATTTTCAACCCTGAGAAAAAAATAGTATTAGTATGCGTAAAAATATGCAAAATACATAAAAATCCGTATTTTTTTATTCTCTACAACTTTGTAGAACATCAATTTTATCTATCTTCTCAACTTTTCCAGTTATTCTCAAAAAACAAGTGGCCTTATAGTTGTGTTACGCACTGTATTAAGCCCAATGGCATGCCAGCACACGTGTTGCATTGCATTACATTCCATTAACTCTCCTTCAAAAAGGGATACGAACTCTTTGCGAAAACATTGCCCACCACCCGTTGGGTTCGAATGCATCCGTGCAGCAGCATCCAACTGCCGGAAGTACGGAAGGAAGAAAACAGCATGCAGGAAGTTCTTTCCCGAGAGGAAGAAAGTTCCTACCTGCTTCGGTACCATCTCACTTCAATTTCAGTTTCCCTCTTCAGAACCAGAACCAAGGGAAAACTGGTTCGGGGTGAAAATGAATAGATGATGACTGATGTAATTACGCTCTAAATGGATGCCTGGGGCCAATTGGGGTGTGCAGTGTAGATGAGTTTTCCGCACCAACCATGAAGTGGATGTAATGGTGGCGTTGGTGGTAATGGTGATACGAGCAACTACGGCTTCCCTGCGTCGTACCGGGAGGTTTCATTATTCTGCCCAGACAATGCAATTCGTGCATTTTGCTGTTTCGTTCAGTAAGAAGGTGTATTGAAATTTTTGTTTCACAGAAACTGTTGCATTGTAAGTGTACAGTGGTTTTGATTTGCGAATCGGATATTGCAAAAATCTTTGAGAAAGACACACGTTTCCTGAATATTTATTTATTTTTCCATAATTACGGCTTAACAACACGTTTCCAGAATAGAAAACTTAGAAAAAATAGAAAAATAGAGAAAAATTTAACATCTTTTCATCATTTATTTGTCTAGCTTTTTTTGTAGCCAAACTGATCTCCCATTTTTTTACCGCATTCAACCAACGATCCATTTCACATTACGGGTTTTCCCATTTCGCCGGTGAAATAGACCGCACTCAGCAACCATCAGAATATCCACACTCGAGCTGGTGCACTGACCGTTTCCAAAGCCCTTCCAATAGCCCGACAATAGCACGATCTCAAGACATTCATTTAGAACGGTCGATTTCACCATCACCAACCGTAGCTGCAAGGATGCTTGATCCTGGTGCTTTGTGCTTGCTGGCCTGGGAAGAAATTTCCCAAAAGAAGCCTTCTCTTGCACAGACACTCACACACACACACACACACACATCCGATAGCAGACCCAACAGACGCACCGAGAAGCTAAACGCTAAACCACTAACACACCCAAAGGCGGTTATGGAAAAAAAAAAATCTTCCGAAGGAAAAGATATACAAACAACGGATCTTTTTTCGAATGAAGAGACCATCGACGGAAGGATCTCTTTATCTTTTCTTCAAAGCACCAGCGCTACTACTAGTCTCAGCTCATTCGTATCTTGGGTAGCCCTTTTTTTGAGCTACGGAGGGGTTAGTGTAAATGGATAAGCAATAGAAGAGCAATGCGTCTGGTTCGTCCATCCCGTGCCACAAACAATAGTGAGCTACCGAGCCCGAGGAAATGCCGGTGAAAAGCAGAAGCAGAGTGTGTATCAAAAGCACGGACGGATAACTAAAACAAATCGTCCCATTTTGTTCGCATTAAGCTGCTGCTTGAAACGAGGGTGGCATATAAGGGCACAGGGAAACGGTTTTCACGATGGTTCCGCTGCTTCAAGTAGTATCTTGCCATCCATTCTAACGGGTGGACGATAAGAAGCCTTTACGTGAAAAAAGGACCCTCAAAGCATCCCGTATCGTTAAAGGGGTTAACGAAACACTCTCCTTATATTTCATGCGAAACCGGGCTTTGCTAGTATGAGCGTTTGGAGTGTAAAACTAGGTTCAAGAGAAAGTGGTGACAAAAAAAAAACACATCGCACACACACCCAAACATACACGCAAACAAACTAACCCAAACAATAGGCAAGATTCGCCCTGGGAAGGACAACCGACCAGCATGCTGTGAGAAAACGCTCGAGACAAGTTTTCAATAGTCCGGACTTTGAGATGCTCTAGCTGGTGAGTGGCTGCCACTTCCTCTGATGAGTCACATTTGTGCGAAGATGTGGTGTGGCCACGGAAAACAGTTGGTTCCCGGGGTTCAGCGTGGTGGCTGCGTTATCCTTTAAATGACGATCCAAGTGCCGGAAAGTTACGCCCCTGTAAAGCACGCTCGATGAGGGAAAAAGCGTCCTTGCCGTGGCTGTCAGATGCATCGATATCAATTACTCTTGCAGTTTCGAGCGCTAAGTTATGAGAGTATTTGGCCAGATTTAGCACTTAAAAATAGCAAATAGGATTTTCAACTTAGCGGCGAAATATATTGCACCCAATTGTAAAGCAAAATGAGAAAAAACGGACAGTCTTAATACATCTGTGAAAAGAAAGTCCGCCATCATGTTATTCTTTCTTCAGTTTGTTATATTCAGTTTTTAATAATATTTTATATATTTTAGACAAAGAATTAAAATACTGTTTGAAAAGCGCATGAAAGTAGAACCTTGATGACATCTGTGAGGTGCAATAGAAGCTGTAAGTGAAGGACTGTCATTAAGAAAACAGACTTTTAGATAGTTTCAAGGACTGTTGGACACTTGAATAGGAAACATTTCTTGGCATTCACATGCAGTATGCAGTATGAAATTAATATTCTTATTGGATTACAACATCATCCTACTTGATGAAATGTTCGATGACATTTCAGATAATTAGAGGAGTTCTGGGGAAACTATCTATTAAATACCTGAGACCCATCACTTTTGTTATTAATGTTGCTAACTCTAAAAGACCGGTTTCAAATGCTATCAGGACCGTCTCCTGGTATACAGCACTTACTATCCAGCTATGGAGAAATAAAGTCAACAACACCGCCAAAGGTAAGACTCGTTTCTGTACTATGAAAAAAGTTCTAATACCGTACATTTCATCGCTAACTTTAACAAACTGATTCTACACTTCACTTTAAAATCTCCGTAACTCTTGTATCTAACCCTGAACAACAAGCACTTTAAATTTCGTGCAGCAAACTGCATACATTTGTCAAACTTTCGTGAAGTACCAATCGTATGCGGGGTCAACCGCACAATAGAATTGCCAACTTTTTCCCTGGCTTGCGAAAAACAACACCATTCCGTGTGTGGGACAGTGCTCTGGCCCGTCCGAACACACAACACAAGTTACTGTTGACATAAGAAGACATCTCCCCGCAAACACCAGAGTGGTCAAGTCTTGGGATGTCCCTGTACAGCTGCCCCGGACACGGTACTGCAAAACCGCAACTTTCCATCATTTAACGTCACCTTCTGATCCTGAAGTTGAAGCTCATCAACTGACCGCAATCGGGTCGTAGGGATTCTGCCCTTCCCAACTACCGCCCAGTACGGTCTGCCGTACGATGCGGGGCAACTGGCAAAGAACATTGTTTCAACAACTGATAGCCGACTATCCATGGGAATATCAAGCCCTCAGCTCCCGGAACAACCACCGATCCAATCGAAATGAACCATCACGCTAACCCCAAAACATGTGTCTTCTATCTCTCGGGTAGAAAATGTGGAGCAAACACGCTGCAACGACAGCTACGACATTCCATCGTATTATAGCATGCATCCCTGGGTTGAAGGAAAAGTTCGCCAGGTCCTAGCTGGAAGCATCCGAAACAACCGGAACAACCGGTAATGATGGTGCTGGTGCCGCGTACGGTGGCCGTAGGGAACTTTTGGAACGAAGTTTGAGTAACCATTGTGCCGTACTCCGTACTCGTACATCCTTGCGACAAGAAACAATGGCATCGGAAGTTTCGAAATGCAACCGGTGAAATGCAGCCACATCATAAAGTTGCACCCTGCCACCAACGGTCTGTGCGCTTTCGGTCAAGTTTAGGTCACCCTTTTGGGGGGCGAGCTTTCGATACGTAACATCTTACCAAAGACACTCGTTCGATTTGCAACTGCACGGTGGCAGTGTTTGACATGGTTTCGATCCAGCCCGAAGGTTGGGTCCCCAATCGCAGGAAGCGTCTGATGTGGCTTCGGAAGGTTGGTCACCGTATTGAGTTCGGTGCATTGCAATGCATTAGCTTGCTTTTGCCTTTTGTTCTTTTATTTTCAAGAGCACGGTACAATGGAACCGATGACGGGAGGTCTGGTATGAGATACTTGAACTTGCTTCGGCATGATTGACGGGTCGAATGATGTATCGGATCGGATTGGGTAGGCAGAGAGAGAGAGAGAGGGAAAGACAAAGAGGGTGAGAGTTTGGACAAGGTTTCAGGCTTGCCTTTTCCTCGTGTGAGTAAACTGTTCCCGTGTGACACATGACATGTCGGCGGTTTGTTTCATTTCAGATGTGATGAGCCACCATAATGAGAACGGTTTCAAATTTGACATCTTGAATGAAAGGTCAGCTTCATTAGTTTGACCTCATTAGGGGATGTTTTTGGGGAAATTCAGAGGAAAATTATTTTTGAGAGGCCGTTGAAAAGTTTTTAAGCTTATACTAAACGTGAATCAGTTATAAATTGTTATGAAAAAAATATTACCAAATATTATTAATTAATACCAAAACTCAAAATGTTAACATTTCATTTTGTTAGAGTGGTAAGAATAAACAAACAAAAATACAAAAGGTAAAATTACTAAATACGCCACAAATAATGCAATTTCTAAACTGTACGACGTAAATCTAACGTTGAAAGTAATATTGCATACGAACAGGAGTAAGTAATTAAACACTAATACTTTATCGATGGCAGTCAGACGTTTATCCTGTCATCTGCTTTCTGAAAAAAAATTATCTGCTTTTTGTGCTATTTAGTCTTTTGTTTACTTGTTAAACTGTTATTATTCCTTCATTAAAATATTTCCTTTCGGGATTTTTTTCCCCTTTTTTTAATTTATACTTCCCATTAATATTCCTTGCACCAATTAGCTTGTCCAGTGTTCTATTCCGAGCACGCTTCCCAGCATCAGCACACGATGATGATGATGATCATCAAAGTTTCTAGTTTTTTTACGACGCCAAGTTAATCACCATACCACACTGGTCACAGCGAGACAACATGCCAACCCAAGCGCCCAACGAGTTTCATCATGTTACGCAATGTCTCATTCCGTGTCGTGCAGCACGTGTTTCATGTTATCAAAGAATTTACCGACAATGTAGTGGTGTAGAAAACAACCTGCTCTTACCATCGCTCCGATCCACCTCAGAAGATACCGTTCGAACGCAATGCAATGAGGTAGCAAGTGACGGAGAGAAGACTCATTACGACCAGCGCGTTGCCATCGTCAGGACGGCTGCAATTTCACACACTCGGTTGCATCGCAAAACATCTTTCTGCGCCAATTATGTCCGCCAAAGCACCATCGGATGGCATCTGATGGTAGCGCTTGGCTAAGCTTTTCTCCTGTCCCACGGAGGGAGGCGCTTGGGCAAACGGTTGGACGGGAAGCACAGACGGTGGACAGAGCTTTTGTTGCGTTCGACGACGAAACATACTTTGATGATCGTTCGCCGGTGCTACTTAGAATCGGACGCATTCAGGCGGACAGCGAGAAAAATGTCTTCCTTGCAGCATATGATGATTGGCGCACATGCTCGGCTCCCGTGAATGGTGAAGGAAAAGCAAAGGCATTGATGATTTTATGGTACCCGAGCGGGGAACAAAATGATGAGCGTATGCCTCTTGAAACGCTCATACTTAAGCATCGTTTTGTTGGTGGGGATGGGAGCATCGGGTATTACAGGTGAGCGTTATATTGTGAACGATTTTCTATCTTTATCCTGTGCACCCGGTGGAAACGTTATGATAATGGCGGTCGCACATTTGCTGGCAAAGATGAAACAGGTGTTTTGAAATGAAAAAATCGATACCATCTTGAAGCGTTTGATGTCATGCATTATTAGCTCTGGTCGATACCTGGAACGGGCATGTATCTAATTTTACTTGTTGCTAGTAGCGATGACTGTTCACTGGAAAGTCTCCAGATAACAGCTTCAATTAGCGCAAGTACTAATGCCCGTCCAATTTATGACAGTTACTTCTGCATTTGCCATGACATCTGTCAAATGTTTGACAGTTGAGCCTATCGCTAAGCTGACCTGAAAAATATGAGACCCCCCCCAATACCCACTGAAAGCTTTTCGAAGCTATAGCCTGTGTTTCCTTAGCCTCTATTTGCACCAGTCAATTATTTAAACGCTCGCCAGGACACTCGGCGCAAAGTTGAAGAACCACCACGAAGCTGCCAGCAGAACCTGTGTGCGAAAGGAATAAATAAATAAATCTCCCCAAACACCGTGGCCGTTGTCCCGTGACCACCGGAGATGATGATGGACGCATTAGGAATAAAGGTGGAAAGTTTTCGCAACTTCGCCCTCTAAAGATCTGGCCCCGGTGTTTGAATCCGGGTGGAATGGTTCCATTCGGGGCAAGTAAAATTCTTCAAACTTTTCAAACACTTTGGGGCTTTCCCGACTTTTTCCCCGAACCCATTTCGGTGGTCAACCTGAGAATGTTGCTATAAATACGTCCGTTTTGGTTGTGTTCGTTCTTTTGCTTTGTAGCTACTTTCGAAAAACAACGGTGGAGAGCAAAGACAGTCAGTGCAGATCAAAGGCACTAGGTACGAACCGGTCAACAGGACGTGGTTTTCCCCCCTTCTCCCAGCCCATTTTTCTCCCTTTATTCCCCGGCGGAACTCTCATCTTCGACAGATAATTCGACTTCCAAAAGTGAAATTAATTCTTGCGCCATCATAAATCTCGCCCGGTTTTCCCTTTCGCTCGTTAGCAAGTTATCGGGCAGGAAATATGGTTGGCAGTGGCCATTGTGGTTTAGTTTTTTTTTCGGGGTGAGTTTTGTTTTTGTTGTAGTCACCTCGGCATTGGTTCTCTTTTTCTTTTGTGTTTTCCCTTTCACTGTGGTGGGCGGTAGGACTAAACTGGCGACAAGGTCGTTCTCGTTGGCCGGGATAATGGAAAATGGAAAACAGATGATGCAGGAGATGCAAATTCAAATGAACACACAGTTTGTTCACATAGTGGAAATGGCGTTGGATAGATTGTAACGATGAAAACATAGAGTCTCGAGTCATAACTCGAGAGTCATCAGGAACCTTTCATGATTAAAAATTAACAAAAAGCATGAAGCATGAACAGAAAGCAAATCATATTTTGATATGATTTCTGAGACAGTATTGAGGAGATGATGAGGACTTTATTGTAAAAATGATTTTAAATTTTTAATTGTTGATTTGGTCTGCTTTCATTTCTTATGCTTTTATAGAAACAAAAATTTAACATACAGATATCAGGGATAGTTGTATTTGATATACCAGTTCTTTGTTTTATTTTTATTTTGGTGTTATATTTATGATTACGGGGCGGCCCGGTGGTGTATACGATAGCGGCGCCGGTCTTCACACGGCAGGACCGGGGTTCGAATCCCGGCGGACCGCCTCCCCGTACGCAGGACTGACTATCCAACTACGGGTATAACTAAGTCACAGAAAGCTAGCAATTGCTAGCAGGCCAAGACCTACAGAGGTTGTAGTGCCAGAGAAGAAGAAGATTTATGATTACTTTACTAGTCATTTGCAATGAGGTATATGAAGTGAATTATTTTTTTTCCATTTTTCGTTTCGGTTGTATTGAGGGTGGCTTACAAGGCCTCTCCTCCGACCACCTATCTCGTCGGAGGGTCTACGTTTACTAGCTATATAAAGTCCCGTAGGAAACAAGGACAGAAAGGACAGCCAACCGCCCCTAACATGGAGAACAGACGCTGTCCCCCTCCGCTCAATTTAGCCATATCCCCGATGGTCCCAAGGGGTTGGGTATCCTCGTATACCCAAGCTCAGATATTTGGATAGTCGAAGTAGGGTATGGAGAGCCTTTGTTGACCTTCAGGAGGTTTCGGATTCATACCTTTCCAGTGCATTATTGCTACTACACCAAGACAAGACAAGACCGGTATGGATACTACTACTACAAGACAAAGTACCTTCTTGCCGGAGGTTCTGACCGCAATAGAGCACGACTCGGAAGCAGAAGATTAGTTGACGTCAACGATCATGAGGTAGTAGAGGAGTTTTACTACCTTAGCACGATCGTAACTTCGGATAACAATGTAAGCTGCGAATTGTTCAGCGGAATCGTGTCTACAACGGGCTCCTTAAACTCCTGAGATCCAGAAGACTCCGACAACGCACGAAATGCACCGTATATCGCACACTGATACGGCCGGTAGTCCTCTACGGGCAGGAGTCCAAGACTATGTTGGCGGAGGACGCCAATGCACTCGCCATTTTTGAGCGATGGGTGCTACGGACTATCTTTGGCGGTGTGTGCGAGCAGGAAGAAGGAGAATGAATCACGAGGTAGCTGAGCTGTTTGACGATGCAGGCATTC
Organism: Anopheles maculatus; assembly: GCA_002091835.1. Taxonomy (NCBI): domain Eukaryota; kingdom Metazoa; phylum Arthropoda; class Insecta; order Diptera; family Culicidae; genus Anopheles; species Anopheles maculatus. The sequence goes on from KZ062693.1 coordinate 56,278, forward strand.
TGACGGTTGCCAAAGCCGGAAGGATACGATGGTTAGGGCATGTGATGAGGATGCCGGACTCAGCTCTGCCAAGATTGTGCTCGTCAGCGACCCGTTCGACATGAGGCGTAGAGGAGCACAGCGAGCTCGTTGGCTGGATCAAGTGGAGTCAGAAGTGAGGGATATCGGATGAAGCTAGGAGTGGAGGAGTGCAGCCATGGACCAAGTTTCCTGGATAACAATTGGACATCAGGCCATGTCTATTAGACGTGCTCCCTAGGAGCAGGCCAATGTAGAAGAAAAAGATAAGTGATTATCTTTAAATAGATCATAATTTATCTGGCGGTATGGCTTGTCATTCTTATGTTTAATTTTTATTTCAAAATACCGGGTAAAACCTTTTTTAAAATGCCAACCGTTGCAATCTTTATCGCATGAAAATTTGTTTTTTTGTAAATTCTTTATTTAAATAGAATAATAAACCTATTCCTCAACATTAATTTGATATAATTTCAGTTTTACGCATAAAATATGTATCCCGTGCACTAGTTTCAATTCCAGAAAACCCAGATTTTTAACCGAGAAAACTAATACCACTCAGGAGAACATGAGTTGACTAACAATCATTTCCGAAAACTGCTGCTCTGGACTCTGGACTTTGCTATCAGCCTTTACCACGGTAGCTACAGGTGCAAAGCAACGGGAGCCCAAAATTTGCAACGCTCTGTTTTCGGGCAGAGTGCAAAACACCCAGCGGGAAGCTTTTGGTCATAAACATAATTAAAAGTTTTCCCTACCAGCCAGGCAAGCAGACCGACACGCTTCAGTAGCGTCAGTAAAGGCGTTGCTTTAAAATCTCGGCAAACGTTCGGTGATACGTTGTTTTTTGTTTGTGTGTCCTTCTTCTTGTCGTGCTATAGTTTGCCGTTACAAAACGATAATGATTTTACCATAATGCTACAAACCAAACATTCAAACGAGTGAGCGAGAAAGAGTGCCCGCGTGCAGACGAGATGAGGAAAGTAATCAAAAAGTTTAAACCATTCACCAATCACAGCAAATCATCTCGTTAAAAATGATGATCTTCGAATAACAACTCTCCCCCGACGACGGTCCCGTACCTCACCTGGGTGCCAATTTTCACCCCCAAACCGGACCCCTTTTTGTCCTTCTCAACACTCGAGAAATGGTGCTTCATGCAGCACACGTTTAGAATCAGAACGATTTTATGACCTGCAATATCGTCCCTACCCACAAAACTCTCACAACTGTGACGTTAGTAAATCACGCAAAACTGGCGACTATTGCTGGGGAAAAATCTCTCCAGGAAAACGGCAAACGGTGCAACCGTGCTGGGGACGATAATGTTCGTGACTTGTCGGGTTTGGTGTTTCCCTTTCTTGCAACCGGTTGTACACCGCCGGCGAATGACTACAAATTGCTTAAATTGAGTTTATCTGGGGCTTCTGTCTCGTGCACGTTCCTCATACCCTTCGCACAATGCCACCGAACAGAAATAGTGATGAAGACACAGAATTCCCGTGTCTGGCTGCGAACCGTCTTCATTCCGTTCCGTTCGGTAAAAGGTAACCCAGCAATAGATACCATAATTGTGACAAAAGTTAAGCATGCTGGGTGTGTGATGGATTGCTGAAATAACATCATGCTGAAGGATGGAGGGCGAGAGGACACAATCACAAATTGCACCAGCTCACGAAACCGAACGAACGAAAATCACATCGAACCTTAGTCGAGCGATGCATATACGGGGCACAAATACCTTCTGGGACATTCGTACAGCTCGTTTCGTTTGGTCTTTAGTTTTTTCGTCGTTTTTTCTTCCAAACTTTTGTCAGTTTTTCTCTCTCATTTTCTTCGTTGCATTATTTCGAACCATTTTTTCTGTTGCTGCTACTGTCATGATTGCAGCCACTGTGTAATGCAGTAAAACACATTTCCCACATTTATATCCGGTGGAAGAAAATATGAACGCCGGAAGGGGATATATACTTTTGAACTTCGAACGCGACCATACATTCCATAATGCCTGTCGTCAACCATCACCGCCGGTGCATTTGCGATGGATGCATACCCCGAAAGCAGATATTTGATTCGAATTCGGTGGAATTTTATGCAATATTATGGTTTTGTTTGATGGTTACCGATGCGGTTGGCGGTTGGGGGAGTTCGCCTGTGCAATCATTCCGCTGATTGAAGTTGCGCTGCAGATTAATCATGCACCTGGTTAAAGGGAATTTTATGCCAATGGGGGTTTGCGTTTTTTTCTTGTTGCTATTTGCAAGCAATCAATCAACAAACTGTCTGTGGTGTGGACTTTCGCAAACAGTTTTTTAATTATAATTTACAAAGTGCTTCTGTCGAAAGGGAAGATTTTAGGAATATTTATTCAGAGAGCGTTTAAATTATGGTAAATTTTTGCATTTTACTAACATCTTTCGCTGCGCATCAGTTGCGTTCTTCCGAAAATGTTGTTGAATATGAAATTTTCCCGAAAAAAATGGAACATTTACAAGAGCTAATGAGTTCAGCTTTCAGTTTGGTCGAACTTGTGCGGATTAAAAGCTTTTCGATGATTCTATTCATTAATACTTGGAATTATTTTTTAAATGCTAATTTAATTTTCAATACAGTTGGAAGTTGGTATCCAGCCAGTATTCGTTTAAACTAGTTCCGATCCCGGATCACTTGGATATTTTTAGCAACTTTTTTGTGTTAATGTAAGCGCTAGGCTTCAAAGACTGCAGAACAAGGCAACGCAAGTTATTTTAGATTGTGGCTGTTACACTCTCGCGGATAGTTTGTTAAAAGTTGTATTTGGGATATCTGTTAAACAAAGAGCGATGTAAAAGACTATGATTTTTTTTATAAAGAAGGTAATGATAAGGCTCTTACGAAAATGTGATAAGAGCAAGGGACATACATCAAAACTACACGAGGAGAGCAAATGCACCAAGAGTGCCAAACTGTATTATAACAAGGTTTTTGTATCATAATGGAGTTCAGCGATACAGTAGTTTGCCGCAAGAAGGTGTCGATGTATGTACATTATCTGAGTTTATAAAATTGTTTATTGGAACCAGTAGTTTTTTCAAAAGTTGCACAATTTTTCTTCTATGAGATAATGATAATGAACTTTGAATATTTAAGGTTAAAATTTAACATAAGTAACAACAAAAATAGGAAGCATATCTCATTGTTTTGATGGCATGGCAATTTTGTTTATTATTTTATTAACCTAAATATCCATTCATAAGAACGAACTGAAGATAACTCGACCATCTCTACCCATCGTAAGGGATACATCATCGTCATCATCTGTATAATAACCTTTTTAAGTGAATGGAATGTTATTAAGGCCATGCTCGATTAGCTTGAAGGACAACAGGTCTAATTTCAGATGTCAAAACAAACCACAAAAAAGTGTGACACAGAAAATTGTGACTTAAACATGGAAAATGCTACACGTGAGACACAACTAGTCCACAACAGTTTTACAGCACTTGTCTGGAGTGATTCTGAAGCAGATCTTGTACGGGATTCAGGGAAAAACTCAAGCGCCATGCATTTAAACGTTCTACCAAACGAATCTAGGAGCAATACAACTACACTACCAATCAAACGTTACACTCTGGAATGATCTAGAAAATCTCTGGAAGTTACTGGGAATTGTAGCTGAGATGATAGCAGCACCAGCCATTAAACGACAGGACCCGAGTATCGACGTCCAGCTCCGGGCAATTCCAGTTAAGGAAGTCAGACATTGCCGGTCATCTCTAGAGTTTGTGCATCCAAAGTAAAAGAAAAAGAATGAAATCCCTGGAAACGGGTGATTTGAAGTTTGTTTGTGGTGGATATCGTTGTTTGAATTTTCCACCTTAACAAAATCCATTTACTTCATAAAGATAGTGTATATCATACAACTTGTCTATTTGATTTGTGTCTATAATCTGCTTGAATAAAATATTCTGAGCACCTTTTCTTCCCAACATTTATTCTTGATTAATGCAAGACTTTTCGTTGGATTGAATACACTGTGATATTTCTAGAATAATATTCGAATATTTTAACTCTTGTTTGAAAGATATCCATAAACTGTGTAATATTATTTTGTTGATGCAGATTGAAATTTAATTAAAACATCTTTATGTTAAATAATAATGTTTTGATAAACATTAACACTAGTCATGTTTTACTACGAAACAAAACGTAAGAATTTCTAGCTGTTCGGTAAAGAATATTTAAAATTGACTGCACGAAAAATGTACAAAAAATTGGATCATGAAATGAAAAACCATTCCGCAGTAATTCGCATACGCCACTGCTACTTTCAAATGCAAAAGGAGCTGAAAGTTGCATTTCTATTGTTGATGGAAATGCATACGAAAGCACACTATAACCACGGTTCCGACATTATTGATAGCCCAAATGAACACTCCACCGTCGGGAGACTCAAGCACTCTTTTCTCCTCCGTTCGATGCATTTCCACACGCATGACTGCGCAGTTAAAAGGAAAAGTGTTGAGAAACAACAAGTCTGAATGAAATCAAGAGACCGGAGAGTACGGGAGAGAGAATTCAAGCGAGGGAGACGGAGAGAATGTTAATAAAATCGGGGAAAACAGCTTCTTATCGTATGCCGATACGATACGAGAGGGCGCTCTCGCCCAATCGCCCAAGAATGACAGTCACTGACCATCATCAAAAATAACCTGTAGAATATGGTACGCGTCCATCTTGTTTGATAATGGAGGACGTTTGGCTGATACGTTTGGTGTTTGACCGTTTTTGGTTACCAAGCAAAGCTTTCGAAACCTTGCAAAACTTTATGCTATTTTGAAGAATTATTTATTTGTAGAAGTTCCATTTGGTTCTACCGATATACTGTTACAATTTACAGCAAATGTAATCATAACAAATAATAAAACTGTAGCCATACACTATCGAACACGCACACAGTTTCGCATCAAGATTGTGTTAAATCTTTGGGTGAGAAAATTTGTTGAATTGGAACAGACGGCCCGATTGGAACAGACGCACGTTGCGAAAGCTCTCGCATTTGACGCGCTGCTCTTCGCTACGCAAAGGTTTTCCTCTCGCACAAAACGCACAGGAAAGGAGAAGTCTCAATCACAAAACTCTTCTCACACATTTTCCACTCAGATGTGTGGTGTGTTTGTGTGCGTTCCGTGATAGTGGCGGTATGTTTTGGCCGTCCTGCCCATGCGTGCTGTCGGGCGGCTAGCAACCAGGAACCCGTCCTGGAGCTTTTCAGCTCCCAGCGACGAACTGCTGCGAATCCTTCGCTCCCGGTACAGCTGTGAACATGGACGCGACATTTTCACCGATACAGTCCCATGTTTGCTTTTCGTTCAAAGTTCTCTCTCGCAAATGGCCAGTTGTTTGTGTTGCTATCTCTTTTCATTCTCTAAGCTGCCCGAACAAACAGTTCCGAGGGTTTTTTTAGCTTTATTTTGCTTATCTACGGTGCGTTTTGCTGTTTTTGTGTGGGTAAATTGTGTTTCGGTAGTAAAAAAAGCATTCGATCCTTCATTATTTTTAGCATGTATGAAGCCCTCCTTTTTCTTAACCCATATAAAAAAACTCCTTCTAAATAAAGCACATTTCTCATCCAGATTGTGGGGTAGGATTTGAGTTTATTGTGTCGTTTCGTTTTTGTCCTTCCTGCTCACGACAATCATATTTGCTTACATTTGCTAATAATCAACCCGAACTGAGTTACGAGTACAAAGGAAACAGTCCCATTTGTTATGAACAAACTAAGCACTTTGTTAGCGAAGATAATTAAAAACACAGTCCGCCCCATTCTACCCAGTCTATTTCGACCGTACACGTGAGCTGCTCTGCAGGAAAGCAACACGTGCCAGTCATTAAATTGTATTTGAGTTAGGCGCACACTTCAAATGCTTGGCTGAGTATGTGTGTGTGTGTGTGTGTATTATTTCTAATGGGGTTATGTGTACATTTAAACTCTCGACACAAAAACGGGCCAGGTCGGGGAGGTCGAGTAAACACACAGACGCACACAAAAAGCGTTTCACAATCTATCTATTCTAAAAAAAAGCAGCCAGGATTACGGAAAAGAGCAAATCATTTTCAGCTTTTCCAGCGATCCAAAACGCCGCCAGCACTGACATGGTCCAGCAAAGCAAAAACATTGCTTCTAATTGAAAGCAACACAGCACATCAACGCAAACTTTGGAACCTCATTTTGTTGTTATCACTAATGCAATCCGGTGCACTGCATAACAAGCGGATAGTTGCATAATTTTTCTCGCTCGCATGGTTAGTTATGGGTTTTCTGGTTAGTTTTTCCCGCAGAATGCGAACGTTCGGGCGCTGGAAAGTTATTAATCAGTTGTTTAGCAACGGTGTGGCATAGTTTGAAGTATTTAATTAGCACGATACGCTTTGTCGGCATGATTAAAACTTGAAATCATCTAATGAGCAAAATTTTCTCGCTAAGCGAACGAACCGAATGGCATCCGCGAGTGCAATCTAGTGTTTGTAATCAGTATTTTCAGTTGCGTTGAGGTGTTGTTTTGTGTTTTGTGCAAATTATTTAGAAATACTTTGGCAAAAAATAGGTCCCTCATTGCATAAATAGATATGGATCAGAGCGCAACTTCACGCCCCTAGCATAATGTCGATCAAAACGAATTTGTGTATCCCTTATTTTCACCACTCATACAAACACAAACAGTTTTATCTAAAAAATCGTATCATTCGATGATGGGGATGACAAGATGCAAGCACTGTTTCGGTCCCTGTTTGTGTGCGCGCGCGTTATATTAGCATCGCCCTACAACTTTGCACAATGTACGCTGCCTCACTAACGAACGCTTCATCGTTGCTGATTAGCTGCTGATAGAACGGAATCCAATTAAAAACTTTTATCGGGTACACAAGTCGTGCTCTGGGCTATGCCACACCGGCGGGACCAATTCAAACTGTTATTTTATCGCGCGCCGTATCTTTACTTTCACCATTTTCTTTTTTTTCCGTAGAGCCATTTTTTTGTAGTTGTTGCTGATGCTTTTTCGCTGGATGTACAGATTGTATGATTGAATAGAGTCATTGCATTGAAAAACTTAGCTGGTGTTGATTGTACCATTTAAGTGTTGTATTTTTTCTTTCGCGTGAGCAGAATATAAATGTAATGATTATGTTATAATTAAGATTACTTATGGTGCTTTCAGTGACATTACAGTCATTGCCATTCAACTATTCTTAAAGGCTAATGGTTGTCTCAAGAGCTTAATGTTTTGCCTGTAAGGCATTTATTTTGCCAGAAAGTTACCAATTTTTAATAGCTATCTGACAACTTTAACCCCATGAACGCATAATACGCAAATTGAAATCAAAAACATGGAACATTAAACATAAAAATCAAGAATAGCATTTTAAGATGGAGTTCTGCTAGATCCACAAACTATATTTAAACCATTTTGTATAGCTGCACCTAGATATTTAGATAAATTTGTAAAAATGCTGTAGAATTTGTTCTTCTTTCTAATATTTTTTAAAATGTTCTCAAAGTAATACTGCCAAACGAATTAGTGAAAAACGACGTTTTTGAGATTTTAAGAAAAGTAATTTGATGATTTGAAATCAAACTATATTTTTTGTTAACTTATAAATTTTATTGAAAAACAAGATCGCAGTCCACATTTTTGTCAGGTTCTTGCACAAGTATTATTTCACAACATTAATTTTTCCATATGTTTTGTAGCCTTAGCCAGATGTAATTATTTGATAATTGGAAAGCAACTACAACAATGAAAGCGAAAAGCTAACATAACTTAGTGAAGCTTCGTTATTGTTATTTTTGTTTGCAATAACTAAAACTACTTAAATCGATAATTATGTTATTACTCTTAATTACACATGATTGCATTGCCGTCCCCTGTTATGTCGACTTTGTCGATGAATGCTTTTCGTTTCATCGACTTAAACTGCGCACATCGATCAAAAGCTTTGCGTCGAAAGCGATCAGCCCCAAGGTATGCAATTGATTATACTCCAACCCTTCGCGAGCTGGTACTTAAATAAATTAAATAAATAATATTATAATTCAGTGGATACGACAATAACAACAGATCGCATCAATTTTCTTCAATAGTCTTGATTTGTACATTTTAACCTATTTTTAAGACAATTTTAAGTCGTTACTTTGAAGTAAACAAATAATAGATATATTGATTTGTCTTTAAAAAAAAACATCTTAAAATTGTTTTTTGTTAAATCTACATTTGCTAAAATGAATTCCAGTTTAAGAATAATGAAAAAATGTGACAAAATTGCCTCAAACGCACCTGTGATCGTTGCTTGCCGACCACTGATCTCACGCGATCGTTGCAAACGCGCGAAGGGGTCTGGCGCTAGCCGCACGAACCAGCACACCTCAGTACTGGTTAGAAACTCACTCGATCCGAGACGGTTTCGCCATCGCGGTACCGCGCCGATTTTCGAACACCGTAGTGTTTTCGCGCTCTCGTCAACTTGTAACCCGGCGAGTGTAACGAAGGTAACAACGTTCGTTGTAAGCATCAAAATATTCCCGCTTCAGTGAGGTGTAGCTGGGCAGCTTTATCGCGCCCATACCACCGTACAAATCTTTCGTTTCGCAAAACGAAAGCGCACGTGTACGAAAACACTGTGACAAGTTGCACACATTTGCCGTTGCTCAGTTGGATGCTGTTGTGCTGTGTGAGTGTTTATATGTGTTTTTCCTTCGCTGCAAATGTGTGCAAAAGCTTGTAGGAAATTGCGTTTCGAGCCTGATCGTTCGCGGAATTATCGATCACGTCATCGGTTAGCGATCGTTACTGCTCTGCCGCTCATTATCGTGTGGTGTTATGTGAGTGGCGGGTGCTTTAAAGGTTAAATCAGAAATAAGAATGCGGTAAACTGTAACTCCGGCACAGCGATAGAATAAATCCCCTCGAACGGTACGATAGAACAAACAGGTGGTTCTCACAAAGTTCATTTCCGGACCGGGTGTCGCTCGGTGATTAGAATCGATCACCGGGAAGCAAAGGGAAATAAAGCCAAATCAACATTCAAACAACCGTAGCAGGTACCGTTCGCGTGACAGTACGGTTCGGGGTGGGGAAGCTTAATTCGATTACAATTCTTCAAACTCTACGTCCACTCAGCCGCAGGCTTCCAGCATTACATCGTTCATAATTTTCGTGCCGATCTTGATCGATTTCGCTTTTACCACCGTTCATGCTTCCTTTGGTTAACATTTTCGATTTCCTTTTGGCGCTTCTGGGGCACATCTTTCTTTGGGCCGGACCGACGCGTTTGTGTAACGCGTTGTGCTATTCCGTTTCCCTCTCCCTTTGGCATTGCAGTCGGTGATGCTGGGCAGCACACAGACACGTATTGCACATCGCACCGTTTCGTGGCCACCTCGACCGGCACTCAAGCACTTGTAGGTACGCGTGGATGGGAAAAAAAATCAACAACCAAACGAAAACCTTCCTTACGTAACCTTTTTGAGCTGCTTGGCCGACGGCGGCGGTGGCTTCGTGTGGCCGAGGAGTAAAAGTGTTTGTGTGTGTTTGGTTGTGAGGCCACTGTGGTGAACCCCCGGCCCGGACGGTTCAGTTGCGGCGAGATGAAACATGTAAAAATGCGCAAGAATTCGGTCGCGCGAGTAGCAGAGGAGTGAATCGTTTCATCCACGGTAAAGAATGACCGTGCAAAGACACTTTCGATCAGCAGCATAAGAAACCGGCGATGAAGAATTAAACGATGAAGTAGAAGGGTGGCACACAGCATCAGCAACAAACAACACTTTGTATTCAACCTTTTTTCAACAATTCTTCTCTCTTTTTCTCTCTCTCTCACTGTTTTCCCACTTTAGGAGGTTTTAATAGAATTGTTATTTTGTCTGTGATCGGTGGATTATTTTCTTCCCGCGTTCTGTTTCGTTTTTTTTTACTTTATTTTTGTCGAATTAATGCCTGTGAACTGGTATTGTAAACAACACGGGGGAAAAAAATACTAAGAACCGCGTGTGTATAAGTGCGTAAGTGTTTATATTTTGCAACAGCCAACAACCGGTTGTGATCGACAAGGTGACAAAGATGTGAAAGTGGCTTCGGAGCCTTTCGTGAAGCAAATACCAAATTTCAACACATTTATGCGAAATCGTCATCCGTGCTGGGATGGTGAGTGAGAAAAGCGTTCGCTGCAGTGTGTTTGTGTGTTAGTGCGTGCGTGTTTGTGTGCGTATTTATTTGCCTGTGGGGGAGTCTAAATGTGTTTGAGTGAGTCGATTCCTACGGCGCAATCTTGCAATCATTTCGCATAACGATCCGATTGGAGCGATTTTTCTTTAATGCTGTTTATCCAAAAAAGATCCACATTTTAGCAAGTGAAGCAACGTTAACGCCTTCCCGCTGAGTGCTCTGTGTGTGCGAAAAGGAAGCGATCTGTGTTAGTGAGACAGCAAACTGGTTTTCGTGTTTTAAGATTGAATATTTTATCACCCCTTGGTTGGAGGGTTGATCGTTCCGTTGTTTTTTATTTCTTCTTCGTTTGCTGCTGCAACAATCGCTCGCCGCGACGCACAAGATCGTGCACAGACCGGTGGTCCAACAGGGACGCCCCAAATAAGGCGAATCGCACAATACAACGAACCCGAAAAGGATAAAGTCATCTTGCTGTGTGCTGTCGGTCACACCTTCAAGGTAAGCCAGTGGCAGAGAGATACAGAATTGAATACAATGCGTACACGGAGGCAATGGAGGCAAACCTTCGAATCCTGTATCATATTTTCGCAAGATAAACATTTCATTCACCACCGTTATAGTTCCGTGACAAATGCACATAATTGCGAATAGGTAAACAACACAGCAAGCCTTTACGGCACTTCAAAACGGCACAGCCCCATGACATCATCCGTCCGATGTGCAGTGAAGCGATTTTGTCACCGTTGGTTCTGGATGTTGGTTGCAGCTTGCAGTTTGCCTTTGCCAGACCACCGCGTAGTGACAATGACCGAAAAATTTGTTTTTGCCTCGTAGCACACAAACACACGCACGCACGCTATGGTTAGCAATCAGTGATTATGCTAATTTTATGAGCATTTGGGGTTTTGCGTGCCAATTATATGCTTGCTTATTTTAATTTAAATTTTGAATATTTTCGGTAGCTAGGAGCAGAATCATGCACATATCATTAAGTGATAGCTCGTTAGCATACCTCGACTTGAGGTTGATAAGCAGTGGTTGTAGTTGTAGCAGTGGGAAGACTGTTTTAAATTTTTCATATATTTTTGGTATCAATTGTAGAATTGTTCAAGAAAAAAAAATCTTCTGTATGAAGTATATAAATACGATTTCTACGAGATTTTTTTTTTACTCTTATAATAAACCTAAAAATAGATTTAATTGGAGACATTTGTGATTAAAGAAAAGTGCGTGAATTTGAATTCTTTTGTGAGTAGTTTTAAATCATTTGTGTGACAAACATTATTCAATGTTGTTTTTGCTGTTAAAATTTCACCTAGTTAATCAATATATGCCTGAATAATGCTTCCAATTAGATAAAATAAAAATATTAGACAATTTTTCTCGCAGTATTGTTCATCAATGATTAGATACGGATATTTTTTGTGATGTAATCACAATAATATTTTTATTCACTTAAATTTGCTTTGATACATTGAAATTTGAAATTTGCATATTTTCTGTACTCCCGTATTTTAGCTCCTTTTGGCATTAGCTTCGCCGCAAAAAAGGAAATCATCATTGTTTTCTTTATCAATTTAATTTAATGTAATCTTTTGTCTCAAAATTGTCAAATATTTAATGCAAAATTTAACAATTTGTTTTTAATCTCTCTCTTCTTCTTCTTCTTCTTCTTCTTTCTTGGCCTAACGACCTCTTAGGTCATGCCTGCCCTTCCTGGCTTACTAGACTTATTGTTACCGCATAGTTGGATAGTCAGTTCTCACTATGCGGGAACGGCCCAGATGAGACTTGAACCCCGGTCTTGCCATGTGAAGACCGGGGACGCTGTCGCAACTACCGGCCCGGCCCCTTTTACTGTCTATCACTGTATTTACTTATTTTTTGTCAAATAATATGTAAAACCATGGTTAAAGGTTATTGGTTACAGGAAAGCAACACTGATATCATCAATTTTTTATAATATTTTCAAATTCATCATTAAATTATGAAGAAACTTGTAGTTGTGATGTTGTTTCGGCATGAGCACAAACAAGTTCCAGCATAGCTGAGAACACTTAAAAATCCCCTTTCTATAATTGCTCGTACAAAGTTACAATTGAAACAAAGAAAATCATTCGATCAACCGTCATTTCACCCGAAAAGCCACTGCAAAACCGCAAACATTTGCTGCTGTCTGTACTGTTTTGTGGTTTCTTTACCGTCCATTAGAAGAACAACAACAATAAAAAAGACAACCGGTAGCCTTTCCCCTGTTTGCCAAAACCCATGTTTGATTGATTTGTTCGTTTTCCTATGACCGCTCCGAACACATAATTGTAATGTTCATTTACAACCGATCGGGTTGAACCGGTCGGTGAGCTTTACGGTGAAGAGTTTGCCTTTGACTTCTAATGCCTATTTTTGTTTTGTTCATTGGCTCAAACGAAACAAACGCAGCACTAGACAGTTCTGGCAGGTGGTAGCAAAACCGTTCATGCATGAAAGAACGACCGAGCAGCGATCGGGTTCGTCGTCGTTGTCGTTCCTCGCCTACCGGGGCGTTGAAGTCTTTTGTTCCGCAACGTATTCGGCGTGCGTAATTATGGGGTGTTTTTTGTGGTAACGAACGGAAACAAAACTATCGCTGTCATATTATTGTGGTGTAGACATTTGGATGCTTTTGTAAGAGATTGTTTGTTTGGCAGACTTTCGGCTACACTATTGCCTTCCACGCAAGCTTTACGGAAGCAAAATCAGAACAGCCGCCCAGGAGGTTGGAATGAATACGACCGTGTCACGACAGACACGATCGACCCAGTAAACTGAAAATGGCGAAGAGGAGCGGTATGTCTTGGTAGGGAGCAACAACCATCTCAAGCGTACATCACATGACGAAACAGGTGATTCATTTGTGCAGCAGAACGGCAGTCCTGTGGGCGGTTTCCTAACCAAATTGAACCGTGAGGTGCGCCGAAAAAGAACAATCGTGCCGACAGTTTAGCATCTTTGGCTGGGATGCGTGATGAAACGACAGCAAAACGGGCTGACTAAGAGAGCGAGAGGCGTTAAACATTCGCAACTCTAAACGCCCAACAAACGTGCCGCCCTGTAGCTAATACAATCTCCCACGGTTCCCGACTGCACGCGGCAACCAACCGAACGGAAGTTATGGGCATCTGGGTCGCTTTAGAAAATCAATCAAAAACTTGTAACGATCGGGCAGAAGGAAATCGAATAACGGGTGTTTTTTTGTTGTACACAAAAGCACCCACCAACTGTTCTTTGGTGGGAAAGAATGATTAATGAAATTAATATTTCGTTGTTGATGCCGGTTTTGTACTTAACGCTAACACACATCACACCCGCTATCCGAATCTTGAAACGTACTTGGAAGAGAAACGGACAGAAAAATAGCCATGAATGTTAATCATGTTTCCATAATCAACCAATGTCACTGGCCGATCTTGACATACGCTCACCGACATACCACAATCGGAATGAAAATTCAGTGCATTAACTCAACCACACCATTCACACCATGGCGATGGCGGGTGTTCGGGCCCATATGATGACATCAGTGCTTGGTTGGCGTGGATTGCGATTCAACCCAAACACCAGCACCGAGTTAATCCTTGATCATGACATCAGATCGTTGAATCACACAAAAGCCTCAGTTGAAGTGATTGAATGTCATTGCTTTAAGCTCAGCTGAAGACGGTGGTTTCAAAAAAAGTTGTTTCCTTAATGTAATCCCGTACGGGAGACATGGTGACATAAAATTAAAATGATGATTTATAACAACTGTCTACAAGGGAATATGGGTAACCATAAAAAATGTTGTTTTTAAGGACGTTTTCTTCGAAACATTACAATAGTTATGGCATCGATGACACTGTGTTGACGCTTAATTAGTGGAGGAGTATCTACCCGTTTGTTGGTTACATGATATTCACTATGTAATGCTACTTGACGTTAGGCTATAATGAATCAGAATGAAATTAGATTTTACTAGTACATATTGAAGAGCTTTTTATCATTAAGTAGAGATTTTATTCTCAGTGGTAATTAAGAGCTTCTTATTAATTGAGCTTATTCTCATACAAGTCTAACAAAATGTATCAAAATTGGTCTAATAATATTAATCAAGTGTTATGACACATCAAGTTTAAAAAAAAGTTTCGGTCGATTGAAGTTTTGTTCAAAATCTGTAAACAATCATGTTTAACAATAGCTTAAGAACTCAGTTATTCATTCGTTTATGCGCTTAAGTGACGTACTTACTTGTAGTATTACTATTTGCTGTCCGAAATCATGTGTTAAATTCGTGCTTTCGTATGAGGACATTTTCCAAAATATCTTACATGCTGTTGCTTAAAAAAATTGTTCAGCAATCCCAATCGAGCAAAAAAACACTCATCATACAATCACCAAAACTTATCAATAAGACGTCAAGCTATAATAATCAAATAAGTAAATAAAAATAAATAAATAACTCTTACCAGATAAAGGAAGGTGAAAAATATTCTTTACTACTTGTTTGGCAAAAACTATGTAAACTGTACCAAAGTATAATTAATAGTACAACACAATGTGTAACTTTAATGTTTTTTTACTTTACCATAATCGTGAGATATCCAGACGATAGAGCTTTAACGTTCTGTACGACCTTCAGCTTCAATGATGGAAGATTCCTTGTACTGATTAATTAATCGCGCCTCAGTACGTTAGGGTTAATCAAAGCTTTATGTCAGTTGTCATACTTAATGTGTTTGGTTTTTTTTTGCAGATGACTGTTCAAAATTGGTAACCTTTTATCCTTCTGCTAAGCTTGATTTTGCGCAATAATGTTAGAATGTACAAAAAATAAGCAATTCTCATTAATTCAAACGATACGGTAGGAACTCAAGAGTGCGAAGTAACCAAGTTGGTAGAACATAACTTTTTTATTTTTACTTATGAATATGACAATTTTAAACTATCTTTCTTTTCCTCAGTTTTGGTTCAAACGAAACGTTGGAACGTTAAAAACGCAACCCCCTCCGATTCGAAACGCAAAAGGGTGTCAAACGATTTAGCCTCATTTGCGTAACCTGTCACGGGTTTGAGTGTTTGTAGGTCGAAAGGTTTGCCCTCGAAGAGCCTAAAAGCGTATCGAAGCATTATGACGGTAGAGCACATTCGGGACCGGGTAAGGTTTGCTCCGAAATCGACCCCAAAAAATATACATAAA
Source organism: Anopheles maculatus (assembly GCA_002091835.1). Taxonomy (NCBI): domain Eukaryota; kingdom Metazoa; phylum Arthropoda; class Insecta; order Diptera; family Culicidae; genus Anopheles; species Anopheles maculatus. The sequence goes on from KZ062693.1 coordinate 71,713, forward strand.
AAAAACCCAGTCTCCATAATGATTATGTCATGCACATCTTTCTTGGCACCGATGCGAATGATGGGTCGAGATGTAGAAAGAGAGACACACACACAAAAGACAACGTAAACTGAAGATCGTTCCGGTATGTAACAAAAGCGACAAGTTGGGATGCAATATTTGTGCTACGGTCGATTATGATGGCATAAGGCCGGTTTGTTGTTACGATGATATTTACTGCTAACGAGCGAGAGAAGCAGAAGTAACACAGGCGCAGGCCAAGCCTATCGAAGGTGCGTCAGAAATCTCACCGTCACCACACCCGTCCGCAAGTATCGATGGCCATCACCAACACCGTGACTACATTCCAATTTGCATAACAAATCAATCGCAAAACCACGACGAATCGATCGCGCGTATGCGGGCGTAGTGGGTGGCCGGGTGGGTGGTGTTTGGGGTTTTGTCATATTTTGTTTCAATGCCAAACCAAGGCAGCCCGCCCTTGTACCGGGCAAAACAGCTGCCAGCCTCCTACACTCACCACACGAACCGAAACGGAAACTGCCTGAAGGCTAGTAGCGTTGCGTCGAGGCGCCGACAACCGAACGGGAGAGACCTTGAAATCTATAAATACTGTAGCGAGTCTTACGCTGCTGCTGCTTCTTCCTCTCCATGCGGAAGGTCCGTGGATTAGTGGGTGAGGTATATCTGAGGTTGACGATGACACTCGTCGTCTTGCTGTGGTTTTGTTTCTTTTTTGTTCGCTTCCGGTGTGTTGCAGCGTGTGCAGAGCCTCAAGACACTTCAAAGATGCTTCTGCAGTGTGCTTGTGGAATGCGTGGTGCGGAATATTAATCACTAGGAAGCTGCTCAAGTGCCAACAGCGCACAAAGAGCTGTTACACTACTTCGCTTCGAAGAAACGGTAGTTCACCACACATTTGACATAATTAAACGCTCGCTTTACACAACGCGCATGCACACACGGCAACACCCGGAACGCCGGTCTACGGTTAGCTAAATTCATAATTGTGTCTAAATGGGTTTCATACCGGCAGGCAGCTTTTCTTCGGCAGTAAAACGATTGAGAATGAGCGAAAAACGGGAAGCTTAAAACATAATACCCGGGCAACCGTTGTCATCCCTCGTTCGTCCCATACCGCTATACGGATCTTAAGCTCACACAGGTGAAGCACATACCGTTGTGATTTTGTCCCAGACAGTAACACATTTTCTTTAATTAACAATAAAAACGCTACCCCATCAAAACCTACCTTTACCGCTCGGATCGTTTGCGTCTAAAAGTTTAAGCCCTTAATAAAGCGTTGTTCTTAATACTGACCGACTAAATGCGCGGAGTGGCTCGGCTGTCCGATTGAAACATGTAAGGGCCGAGAGTGGCATTAATTCAGTTTAACTTCAGCAGCACCACCACCGCTACTACCGTTTTGCACCGTTTTATGCAAGTGGACATCGTTTACCGGGCTTGGACCGCATTATAATTTTCATTATCGATGCCATTGTTCCGTAGCGGGTATGAAGGGGCCACACGGTTTACTGTCATCTATCAAACCCCCATTGCTAAAGTTGGTGGGAGATCAGCTATGTTTTCAGTGAAAATGTGTAACAAGCTTTTTCCTACCTCCAGCACTATAGTCATGAAAGGGTCAAAAGCTTTATAAAGTAATGCAGCTACGATAAATTCGAGGTAATTGTACTTCTTTTACCGTAAACGTCAGTTGATTATTGAAACGATTTTTGTGACTTTCTATCAACTAGAATTCTGTAACATCTATTTTAAAACAAAGCATAAACTCAAAAATTATGCAAATGAAGTGAAGGATTAGGAAATGTTACAAAATTTACGACAAAAACTCTTTAACAAGGATATGTTTAAGTTTTCATGTAACCGCTAAACTAATGGTGAACAAAAGAAATATTTACTGTGTTTTTATTACAATTATTACAACTATTACACACATAAAAAACATTAATTAGCTTTGAATCGTGATAATAAAAACTGTAATTGTAAAGGCAATTGAAACACTTATTTTTAATGACTTATTTAATAAACTTTTATATTTAAGTATCGATTTTATGAAAAAAGGCAACTGATGCTGACTATGATGAAACAATTTGATTTCTTTATTTAAGGGCTAAGAAAAAGACAAACATTTATTTATTAAATGATATTTATTTATTTATTTATTCCATAATGACGGCTTAACGTCGTACTGTCACCACCATGTGTGATGATTAAAAATTAAACAGAGTAAATGTTAAATGATATCATAAAGTTAAGACGTACCCGTATTTGGAATACAATATTGACTTAAATTATTATGTAATTAAATTCCTCTTTAAGTTAAAATTATCTCAATATGTTCTTGTTTGTCCTATAGTGCAGCGTTTCTATTGTTTCATTATGCAACAGTACAAGAACAACCCTTCATCAAGGGCCTCTCCGTGTACAATGGGATGGATACAAGCGGGTAAAACAATGGTCAACTCGAGATGCTAATACTGCTCTCCCCTTCACTCTCTCTTACTCTATCTCATGCTCTCTCTTTGTGTGGGCTCCCTTTTTTTTCTCATCCCCATTTGTCATTTTTCTACTTGTTTAAAGACCCGCACGTGCTGGAAGATAATTTATGCGCTCACACTTTACACCCTTGTGAGACTTCCGGAGACTGTTCGAAACGAGACGCAGACGGCTCGTACGAAAGAACCCTTCTAAGGGTGATTATTTGATTGGGAAAACAAATTGCTACACTACCGAAGCACGTGACCGGCTATCTCGAACAACGAGTGCTCTGTCACTTTCAACGACAGAAACACGGCCACGGACTCTTGGTGCCCTTAAGAAGTAGCTAGATTTCCGCTTCCGTGGTGTCTATTTCTTTCTGTTTTGTTGCCTCCGTGCTGTAATTTATTCACTGCTTCACTTGAACGAAACCATAAAAGGGTACAGAGAGGCAATCGAAGGACAGCAATTGATCGGGATGGAGTTGATGAGCGCCTCTTCAAAGTTTGCCAGCGTCGAGAAAACGGTCGCCGAATCGGTGTGCGTCATCATCGTGCATAATAATTCGCGTTTCCTTCACTGCCAAAAATGGTGCGACTATCCGTACCACCACCACCACCACCACAACCACCACAACCCCACGCTCTCACTGAACACAATTCCGGATCACGAGCGTGGAAGGTAAAAGTATGGGTAAAAAAAATATAATCAAACAGCCGATCAGTGGTTGGACAGAAACGGAAGATTACTTAATCTTGATGGACGCTAAAAATATACATCCACCCGAATCACCCCACAACCAGAGGGGTTAACAGCGGGGTTGAACGGCGATCTTTTTAAGATCGTTATTGCACAATCGTGCTCCACAATGTTTGATGTTACCAAAAAATGCGATCAACAAAAGGCTCGACAAAAGGTGAACCAAATAATCGATGAAATAAGCCTCCAGACACAGGATGATCATCGGATCGGGTGAAACTTTTGCACTAAAATGTCCATCGCTTACGTCATTGAACTGGCTGAGAGTTCATTCCGGCCACGATGGGCTGTGGCACGATGGGGAGGGGGACCGAGGTTTAATGCGAGTCAACGCGATCGATCTTTGACGAAATTCGTGCAGCCAAAGAAACGAGTCTTTTTCCGCAAAGTTGTGTCAACACGGTTCTGTATCCGGAATGTACGCCTACTACGGGTTCAATACGCCGAGCGGATCAACTCAACCATATGGACTAAACTTGCCCAAGTTTATTGCCTGGGCGTACCAAGATTGCTGAATCCTGTTTGCTGTGTGCTGCGTACTTGTTTGGTTGTCTTGTTTTGACAATGATCCAAAAATTATTGCCTTGCATTAATCATGACTATGGGTAGGGTTTTGGATGGAAGTCAACGACTGCTTTACAGATACTTCCGTGATTTTTTTACTTTTAAATTATAAAGGTAGTTTACACGAAACTCGAATTCAAGCGCCACTTTGATTTTGAGAAAAATTGCAGTGGGTTTAATAGAGAAATATGTCAAAATCTACTTCTGTAACGCAAATAAGAAAAATAGTTGATTTCGTTTGGAAATCACAAGCATTCAGATTCTTGAATGGAAGGCTTTAAGAGTGAGAACTCTTTTTAATACATTTCAAAGCTTTAAATGTTACTATTGTTAAGCATTAACTATTTATTGTTCTTTAAGTTTATGATTTAAATAGACGTAGAGACATATTTTTCGGCATCGGATTGGATAAATATTCTGAATATGTGTTTAAATTTATGTTCTTTTGCACCTTATTTTGCTCTTCGTGCAGAACAATATAATGAGGTTTTGGACAAGGTAATTAATACAGAAAGTAGCAAAAAATTAAAACAAAAATTATTGCAAACCACCAACAACTGTCATTCATTAACCAGAAAAGGTGGGTTAGCAAGTGCCAGCGGATCATTTAAAAGAAAACATTTATGGCGTGCGTGGACCGGTGTAGTTTTACTCACGAAGACATCCAACATAAGTTGATTTTGACTACATTTGTTGTCTGACAAACAGTCGAGGTCTTTCGAATTTGTTCTTCGGATGTTACCTTTGATCTTATACAATTATATGTAGCAAAAAAAAAACAAACAATCAAGCAAAGCATAAAACTGAACATTTTATAAAATCGAAAGTAAACCCTTCCAAGCGGACCTTTAGCCCGTCTCACCATTCGACACGATCGCGTACCTTTGTTTTTGTTTTCACTCTACGTAGTGAAGCACGAAAAGCGAAACCAAACAGAAGCCGACTCTGGTGACTCATCGAAACACCACACCGCAAACACACGGAACGCCTAAATCGTCTTCATCGCCTACGAAAGTGAACAACGCCAACAAAAGCTAGACGCCACTACACTAATGTATCGTCGAGTGACTGCAGGTGTTCCACAGGGGTCAATTCTCGCCCCAACATTGTGGAACGTCATGTATGATGGTGTGTTACGTGTCCAGCTCCCAGAAGGCGCTAAGAGTATTGGGTTTGCGGACGACATCGTGGTGATGGCGGAAGGTTGCACGCCGGAGGAGGCGTCATCTGTTGCAGAGCAGGCGATAAGCAAAATTGGAGATTGGATGCGAGCTCATCACCTACAACTCGCACCTAATAAGACCGAGGCAGTCTTAATCTCCAGTTTGCGCCGAGGTCGGCTTGAGGTTCCTGTCCGTGTTGGGGATGTCGTATGCCGATCGAAAAAGTCGATTCGTTATCTAGGGGTCCAGATTCACGACCACCTTTCGTGGAAACCACACGTCGAGGCGGCCGTGTCGAAGGCCCTCCGTGTGGTTGGAGTGGTGACAAATGTGATGCGGAACCATAGTGGGCCGCAGGTAGCAAAGCGGCGGCTATTAGCAGGTGTAGCAGAATCGGTGGTCCGATATGCGGCGCCCATTTGGGCAGATGCAACCAACCTGCAGTGGTGCCGTAGGAAACTTGCCCAATTGCAGAGGCCGCTGGCAAGAGGAATAATTAGCTGCTTCCGTTCGGTGGCCTATAACACAGCAGTGGTCGTAGCCGCATTAGTGCCACTCGAATTGTTAATCAAGGAGGATTATCGTTGCCATCGGAGATTGCTATCTACCACAGATTTAAGCAGAAAACAGATCCGGAGGGAAGAACGCGAGGCCACATTACATCAATGGCAACTCTCTTGGGATAGTGTGGCGGCGAGTGCAGGAGCCAGCCGGTATGTGCGCTGGGCACACCGCATGATCCCGAACATACAACAGTGGACAGGGCGAAAACACGGTGAGGTGGACTTTTACCTCGCCCAGGTGCTGACAGGGCATGGATTCTGTCATGAGTTCTTGCATGTCTGCGGGTTCGCGGCGTCCCCGGATTGCCCAAGGTGTTCGGAGGGTGTGGTGGAATCGATCGAGCATGTGTTATTCCTACAAATTATGTCTCTCACACCTGTGCCCCAAAATGCTGGAATGCCCAGAGAACTGGTGCCGGGTTCAGGAGGCTGCTCGGCTCATCATGTCAGCACTGCAGCAGTTGTGGCGAGAGGAGGAAACAGCCAATTTCATCCGGGCTAATCCGATCTCGACAGAAGTACTAGATACTGTAGACCTCAATGCTCTCATGCATTCCGAAAATCGAGCGAGCAGAGGCCGACGTTTGAGGACACGGTCGACTGTCAGAGCGGAAGAGGGGCTATCGTTCGATGTTCGGGCCGTGCAGGTGGCACAAGAAGAGGAAATTTTACGTGTAGCAGATATGATGGAGCGAACAGGAGCGGTCCCGCCTCCCATCCCAAGACGCAGCAGGGGGATACCACCTTCTCCCGAGACGCTTCGTATGCGATATGAACGTCGTTTGTTCATGCAGCGTCTATGGAGACAAAGAGCGCGACTCGAAGAGGATACTCGAAGGCCACTTCCACCTGGACGACAACGGCGCAGCCGGGCGCCCCCAACAGAAGCGGAACTAGTCCGTCGTAGACAACGGACTAGAGAGCTGCAACGATTTCGACGACATGCGGTCAGAGAGGCGAATCGCTCCCTGGGTGAGGGGGCAGTATTAACACCGGCAGAGGAAGCGGCTCTCACCGAAGAAGCGACGTCGGGTCGTTAGTTAAATCGTTGTTGGAAGGAATGGAAGGTTTTAAAAGTGGTGGAAAAAGATAAATATCAGGCAGGGCCCATATGGCCAACAGGGGGAGTTCGTAAGATATTGCTTCGCTGGTTAAATCCCTAGCGGGGGACACCAGCGTCGATGGCGTGTGGAAAGGAATTTGTAATAAATGTTCTTTCTGAATCGATAAAAAAAAAAAAAAAAAAACTACACTAATGTATGCACATGAAACGCGTGACTTTTGTTGGTTTTACTTTCATGCAACCCCGAACAGTGTTTAGAAGGTTTCCCTTAGCGTCCTCTGCCAGATCAACACGATAGCATCATGCTGGAGGCGCCCTCATTACAAGGGTCATTTGTTTTGTCCTGCCGTCACGGCGAGTAAGTGTGACATTTGGGTACAAAGGGTTAACCAAAATGGAGAAAGAGAGAAAAACTAACGCCAAGATGATTATGGACCCGCGAAGACCGCGTGTGATCATGCACTTTCATTTAAATTTGTACCGTTGCTTCTTTTTTTTTGTTAATATGCAAATTTAAACTCACACTCTCTAATGGGATGACATCGCCCCGGCTTAGGAAGCAAAACATTCCACCGAGGTTACATGCAGCACATAATCCGTGAAGGAGAGAGAGAGAGAGAGCGCGGTTAGAAATGCTGCTGCTGTACCTTGAGGGCTGCAAATCTTCGAACCACCAGTCTTGTCAAACGTCCATGATAAATGGAAAATTCTTTTCACCCTGTCAGCAAATCGGTGGTGCCACAAATCACCGGCCAAACCATTGGCAAAATTCCTTTCCCAAAGCGCTTCTTCCCGCGTGAGGTTCGTCGCTTGGCGTTAACACGAAAAACTTCGATGCGATGTGCGCATCAATGCAAACAACCGGGTGCGCGCGCGCGCAAGCATTCGCGCCAGCAAGCAAAAAAAGGAAATGAAGGCGGAAAGTAGTACTAGCAATTTTTCCTGTCGCTGCTGCTGCTGCTGCGTTTTGTAGCGTCGCGAAAGTGGTTTTTCTAGTTGCCGTCGCTTCCGAACGATTCGAGCGATGGGCGCACTGCAATCCGATGTACAGGCGCTTTGTGTACCGCTGCACCGCTGCAAGCGGGTGGCAAACGGGGGTTTTGAAAAGTTGAAGTAAAAGTTGTACTAAGCCGGTGGGCACTTATCACTGCAAACCGGGAACCGGACGGGCGGGATTGTTGAGTTGGGTTGAAGGTAGGAAAAAGGGAAAAAATAAACAGGTTCTCCTTTATGCAGGCGACAATCTTCTAATCTCATTCACCCGAAACAGGGTACTCCTACTTCTTGAAGCTAGAGTGAAGGTGTGGGCAGAGGGGGAGGAGGAGAAGAAGGGAAGGGGGAAGGAAAAGAGGGAAGGGATATAATAGTTAATCCGCATCCCACACGCACACGGAGTACCGGGATAAGGTAGGTTCGTTGCGCTTAATCTAATCGTCTCCAATGTTGCCTGCATACATTAGCGACGTGTTAGTGGAAAAGCTTTCCCAGCATCCCACCGCCAAAGCCAGGCACGCAAAAACTAGGTGAAGAAAAGTGGCAGAGTATAGATTTTCATTCCATATATATATATTTCCTGGTGCTGGGCAGAAACATAAAGCAGAAAACATTCGTCTACATGTGTGACGCCTAACGGTACGTGCAGGCTCGTTTCCGTCTATCCGTGGTGTCTGTTCTTGTTGCTGATGCATATTAGACCTATCGGTGTAATTTCTACAACGCTTTCCCCTTCACACGTTGGGGCGATGTCTATCGCATGTGTACACTGCAGTCGTATGTACTTAAACTTGCAACAAGTATGTTGCATTGGACATGTTCCAAGACTTCCCAAGACCCAGTAATCCTAAACCTTCTTGGAGAGGCCTTTTTTTTTGTTTGTTTTTAACTACAAACATCGCACGAACGAGTTGTGCTTTCAATTTTTCTTTTCTGCAGTCCATTTGCCGGTCTTTCTTTTCACTCGTTTGAACTCAACCACACAGAGTCTTATTGATCTTCTTGTAAATGGTCGTACGGGAAAACAAACATACCCATGTTCCTGCAGAAACGGGGGTGGAAAGAGAGCAACCACGGGCAGAGCAACATTCGTTACTTTGATCTGCCTGTTTACGACGCAAAACTAGGTAACGAGCACTGGTAACATGTGCATTCCACACCAACCGCGGTACCACATCACGACTCGCAAACGGTAATCGATACCGCACCATGAAGCGTTCCTCCAGTACCAGCTGATTCTAGTCTGATCTAGTTCACCCGACCGTTCTGTCTCTCTCTATCTCTCTCGGTCCCAGTGAAGTACACCCTAAGTATATCGCGGGCACGATTTCCACATTTGGTGTTTGCACTTTGGCTCTCGGTGGCAGCCATCCTTTCCCGATCTGGTCGCGGGAAAAATGAACCAAAGTTTGGTTGTTTGGTTACCATTTTTTTCACGTTCCCTTTCACGGTGGTTCGTTCTGATGGAGGCTGTACGTGTGAGTATACGGTGGAATTTTCAACCGCAACACCCTACCTTCTCCATTTCATTGTTTGCTTATTGTTGCAATCTTGGGGTATCTTTCCACGAGAAAGTGAAACGGGAAGAATGTTACTATGCGGCACTAGGCTACAGCGAACGTGTAGAGTGAGTGGAAAGTGAAAACGGTATTGATAATATGGTTGGGAAAATGGCATTTCTTAGAGCTCGAGATGCTGTTTTGTGTAACATAATGTTAGGTGTCTTTTTTAATATCGAAGAGTTATAATATCGTGTAAAAGTTTGTGATTGGTAATAAAATAAGCTTGATGAAACATGGTATTGTGAGGATGCAATTGTTTGTTAGTCATATCGAAAACAGATAATAATATTAACAGATCGAACAAAATCAAAATTAATTAATGCGTACTATCAAACCAAATAGAAGTAATTAAAAAAAGTGCAAATGACAGCTATACACAACATTTATAATGCAGGTTCTATCAAGAAACACGCTAATTCTTATAAAGTTGTAAATTAAAAAGAAATTCTTATTTTTCGTACACTGTTTTGTGTTAACAACAAGACAAAAAATAGATGGCTCATGAAAATTTATTTAATCATCAAACACTCTCTTCATTTTACATAAATAAAGTGTTTGTTTATGCTGGAAATAATTTTTCATTGCTTTATCGAATTGTTGTGTCTTTAAGATGTTTGATTTTGCATCCTTAAGTCATTTTTTTAAATACACTTTACAATTGAACAAATAATTCAATTTTAATAAATGAAAATAAATTTACTAAGCAAAACTGTTATTGCATATTACATACCTTTACATTACATTACCTTTTAAACTGGCCATCCAACAAAAAGTATAAGTAAAAAATAAATTCAGAAAACAACAAAAGAAAAGACACATAATAAAGCTTAAAAAACGTCAAACAAGAATAAATAAAATAATCAAACAAATTATTAAAACCATGAGGAATGAATACACACATAAAGGAGCTATACTTAAAGAATATTTTCAACAAACTTATTCACTTCACGTGTATCTTAAGCAATGTATTGTTTCATTTGCATTATTTAATGTATTGTTTTAGTTGTTTATCTTTTTGATTGAAAGCTATTAAATAATTGTACTAGGGTTTTGTTTAACTGACTTTTTCCGAGTAAAAATGGTTGAATTTTGGTACTTATTTACTCAAGAGAAATCTTCTCATAAAATGTTCTACTTTTCAAAAACACTTTCCACAAAAGACAAACAAAAACAGTTAAAATTTAGTTTCATAATCGGGAAAACAAACAGTAAACAGCAACATAAAACAGAAACACACAAAGTTCAATGTTAAATGCATGCGGCAAAAAGTGAAAGTTCATCTAGATCACTTTCCCGCCCAAAGAAGCAATCATCCGGAGAGAAACAAAACTCACGAAACCGAGCGCTTATATAAACAGAAAATTGATTGGTCTGGCCCAAAACCGTGCAGCACACTCCCCAATTAGAATGGAATTACGAAGATCAGCTCAAAGGTGCTTCTGCCCTGCAATAAAATGGTGGTGCATCAGAGATGTATTATTACAGGTACCTGCACCACGGCGGCATTGATTGCTCCCTCGACTAATCCACAGTGTGCGCTCACACAAACACCTGGAAGACGGAGCTTGTTCATCTTGACGAGAACAAGGTGCTCCTTTCATAATAAATGGCACGTTGATCAGGTTTTTTTGCATATAGGCGCACACAAATACCGAGAAAAAAAAGCTCCGCACTGACCAGCGACTATTGTTAGAAGCAATAATTCTTTTTATTTGTTTCCCGCCTGCACACACAGTGTCATTCGAAACCTACGCATTAACTGCACTGTCATGTGTGTGTGTGTGTGTGTGTGTTTGTGAACGCGATCTAACACCTTTAGCCAGCTGAACAATCTCAACCCAGCAGCGGACAGAGTGAAACAATTTATTAGGCTCGTGTTAGGCTTTTTTTTCGCAACCCCAACCAACCAACGTCGATTGGTTCGAAGCGTACGTCTAGACACCGGGATATCTAAGCAGCAGGTTCCAAGCGACTACACCGTCAGAACCTCCGGCTTTTGTGCTGTTTCGCCTGTGACTGTGTGCCTACCGTTCGCCCCACCACACACGTTCCACCAGGTATGGCGTGCGCGCGTCGTTAGAGATTCGGAGCGTGAGGAAATTCCTCTGCCCGAAGGTCGTTCGAAATGTCATTAGATATGGCTTTGGAGCGGATCAAGCGCGATCGTTGAAATGCGCCGAGAGTTAGAAAAGACCTACGATCGCGATCTGTGCCGTGGGTTGAAAGAGAAGGTGTCTGCCAGATTGCCAGAACTGCAATCTCGAAACCGGTGCCAATGGCGCGAGCCGATCGAAATGGAAGGTTCGAATAAAATGTACCGCGCTGGTGGGAAGTTGTTCATCCCACGGTTTTTTTTTTTTCAGGTGGCTGTAGGCAGTGGCGGTGGGCTTTGGATTCGTAGCGTCGCGTTTGCTCTGGTATTTCTGGCACCAGATGGTCACTTGTACGTGAAGAATTTTGAGCAGGAAATCACGACCGGACGATGCACGATTTTAATTTAATTCTCAAGTGCGTACAGAACAAAAAACTAATCGAATTTGGAGGAGTACTTTACGAACAAAGAACTTTAAAATTTAATTCCATTACATGTGTAGAATGATGTTTCGCCGTTTTTAAAGAACCTGTATTGGGAAGGTTGATCAAACCAATGTTTGTGCTTTCAACGCCATAAAAGTACAACCTGTTTCTGACAATCGTTTGAGAAGCACCAGCATACGGTTGGCCGTTAAAGTGCAACAAGATTTATGCATTATGGCTGTTCTATGATGAGCGCGTCGGGTTCGTTAGCTGAGCTACCTGCTGACACAGCAAGATCGTTAGCAACAGTATTTACTTTACTGCTTTAACGGCTAATAGCTTTCTTAAGGAGCCTCCCAACTTCCCACAGGGCTTTCCGTTGTACCATATTTACATACTATTTCCATTATCGAAACTACATTGGAGAACATTATTTGCCATTACAATAAATTCGATCCAACCATCGGAAACACTTCATCAATCTCGACGCTTCCTAGCACATGGTGTGTACATTACGAACCGCCAGACAGAACCAGTGAAACACGCACGTACAACAAATGATTCCTATCAAAGCGATCAACAACTTCAGCACCCAAGCCCCAAAACCACTCAACACAAACTTTGATAGATGAAAAGAAAATGAGTCCACAAACCATTTGGTAGACGATGACGCGTGAGCACCGCTTTAGGGCGCGCGCACACACACACACGCTAGCGCAAGGCGACAAGATTAATGCTCCCGGGGTTGTAGTTATGCAAAAACATAACGCGCTAGAGAAGCGAGTCCGATCGGCGGCATAACTGCTTAATCATGAGCCACTTCATCGCGCCGCTACAACAAACACACACAAGCACACATGCGGGTTGTGTGTGAGGAGTTTTTAGCACCAGCTTTTCCATTCCCAGTGTTTGTCCTTCATCACTTGTCTACCGCAAATTTTCTCTCGCACCGGTTGACTTAGAGCATGGGTTGGTGTGGCGGAACGTTTGCTCGAGAGCATAAATCATCACCTCATTATTAGCAAACGACGGACCAGTCGCGGGAGTCAATGGGAAACGATTGCGTCAGTGTGGCAGATAATAGCTGTGCCGTTACCGAATCGACAAAGAAAGTTGAGTTTAATTATGTAGCAGGATGGTTTATTGTTTTGGTTTTGGTGTGTGCGCTACAATTAGTCTAATTGTGAAGATTACGTCAATTTAAGCATTGGATTTTGTGGAACACTGTCAGTAGTCTATTAAATGTAAAATAAATGACTGCTGCAGACACCCGGATGTTTTTATTAGAAGATTAAAAGTGGTCTCTTTTATGTCGACTAATGTCGACTTTCTTTGGAAGCACTTTTATACGTAGTTGTAGGTGGCCATTATTTAATGATTTATATTTTTGTCCGAGAACTTTGAGAATCCTAAATCTATAAAACTTTATGCATTAACTGAGAATATTACCTAATTCAAATTAGTATCCCCAATTAGATATTTCGCTCGCTATGTCTAACTTATTAAATTTCTCCTAACCACATTTACGAACTAAGCTAGATACTCAACATAAATGCATACTCACATTCCGTTCCACAGCTCTATGTCTTCGGCATAGAAATCCTTCCCACTGCTAGTCACTCCGCTAAAAGGTACATTATAATTAAATCAGGTCCGATTCCATGGCGCGCAAACTTGGCAATGACGTGACTGGTACGAGAAGCCTAATTGCATCTCCTAAGCGCTAACCCTTGAAGGAGTGCTTGCATCGACGGCACTGCAGTCGGTGTGTACCAAGTCGGCGAATGGCGACGCGCACAAGTGTCGGAACCTGTTGGCAACTGCACCGCATATAAATGCGGAAAATCGTCAGCTCCTCATATCGCAATTCCGATTCCGTCGGTCGCATTAATCTGCACAACACCATAATAACACCTAAGCCTGTCTGTCGCCGCCATTTGTAATTAGCACGTTTAAATGCACCATTGTGCTGGGTGCACATAAAGGACCCTACCTGGTGTAATGACACATACACGAAACAAATATCAACCATTGTACGGGTCTAAGACATACCGATGGACTAGTTTTAATTTGAGTGAAAGCTTTCGATTTTGGAATGCGGTCATATTTATCCCACCTCTTAGTTCATGTGTATTTTCTTACCATTAGACAACGTCAGAACCCTTTGGGGCGGGTAGGTTACAGCTGCATTCGATTGCATCCAATCTGTCAATGGCCGGTCCGGGTTGGAAGCGAACAAAGGCCAAGCGCCGAAAGGCGCCTTTCCTATCGCGCGCATTGAAATCGAAACGATAGCTGTGTGGCCAACCTATATCACCGATCGGATCCGATCAAACGAAACAGTCAAAGAAGGAGAGCAAAACAAGAAATGGGATACAAACCTTTCAATTAGATGCATGTAATTGAGGCTGAAATGTGTCAACAATCGTGCTCCCCAATCGCGGTAACATCTTGATCGATCGGGCTTTCCATTCCCGGCCACCTTGTCTATCATATCTCAAACAAGAAAGGGCGTCCCCTTAAATATTTTGAACCAAAGCCAACCAAAGTTGAAACTATGTTTCGTTTTAAACCCTTTCTTGCTCGCCGGATAAGCTGCTGTGACAAGTTAGTTAAAGTTAAACTTCTCCATTTACCACCGTTGCTTTCAACATTACACATCATTCCGTGCTCGGAACAGAGAATCATGAATGTCTAAAATGATGAAATAGTTTATGTAAGTGTTCCGCCTGCTGATAAGCATCATCACGTTTTTCTTTTGGTCTCTTTTATCGGTATTATTCGGTCCGCCCTTTACCCTAACTTACAACGAAATGGTTGATCGGATCGAGAGTTTTTACTTGACATTTCTTCGTACCATTTCTTTCACCTTTGACGATCGTGCTGAGAAGGTGATTTTCGGGGAGTGAAGAATTGATCTAGTTTGAGTTGTCTGTTTGCTATTGTTTGGCTGATTTGACGTATGCTTATCTGTGGAATAAGGAATGAAAAATGGAAATGTGAAATAAAAATTCAAGCAATCGAAGTATTGTGGTGTAGAGAACTCCAAGTATGAGTTCAATGCATACAAAATTTTATGCACAAGACTGCTCGAATGCTACATAAGGTTGCTGAACGAGAAATTCATTGTATGTTTTGGCATTTTGCTGAAGTTATCGAGCTTTCTTGAAGAAGAGCTCAGTGGATTGCGTAATTAAATAAAGGTTGAAGCCAAAATTCCAGCCTACAACCAAATTTTTTAGGAAAAATGATCATTTTTTGCATTTTTTCGTATATTTTATGTTTAATAATCATTAGGCACCGTGAGGACTCATGTCGAAAATGTGACGAAAGATGAGTTTTGAGGCTTCCTTTAAAATGATAACAAATCGTAGAACAAAATGAAGCAAATTCAATTTCTACCGAACCATCGGAAATCATGAACTTCAAACAATGGATACATTTTTCTCCGATTTTTACTCGTTACGAAATGTACTCCCAAATCTTTCATTCGCACTAAAAACAATGTCAAAGAAAACAAAAACCCACACAAAAGCAAATCATCTTTCGTGTACGCATTTAATCGCGCCAACATTTAAACCAACCGGGCGCCACCGAGCGGGTCATACATTTAGGAACGGCCGTTTTAGGTTAATCGCTTCCCGTTCGCTCCACTAACCAGAGCATCACGGAAAGCATTTAGATCGTCGGCTTAACTTTGCACAGTTGTTGCTGTTTTTTCTTGTGTGTGTATTGCGTTCCCTTTTTATTTCGTTTTAATACAACCCGCAGCCGAAAAGCGAAACTGACGTGCAGAACCAAACACACGAAACACATCGCCGTTGCTGTGTCTTCAGGATGAATGTTTTGCGTGGAGCGCGACGTTCGGCAGGGAAGAAATCAGCACAATGATTGATGGTGTCACGCACCAAACCCCGTTGTCCGCCGGTTGCGCAGCATCATATCGGCTAATCTCGTCTCGAATAATTAAGCGTTTAGCACAGCACGGGGATGCCAGTGCTAGCTGCCAAAAAGCTCACTGCTCGCCGTCAGCACCGTATTGAATAATGCATTGGGCTGTGTGGGTCGCCGAAAGCTGGCGGAAAATAATCGCTGTAATGGGCTTCGTTTCGTATTTATATTCATCCCAAATCGGATACAACTGACAATGGAAAGCTTGTTTCGAGCGACAAAAATAAAGCAAACATCAAACGAGCGTCTGTCACTGGTGCTCTATTAATTAAACATGTAAATGTTTTCTCTGAAGCGCTCTACATAATGTGAAGTGTGCAGCAGTTAAGTTTATTGTGCAATGGAGCCCGTAAGCGCACCGTGTTGGAATGGAACGACAAGATTTTTCAATCAAAACCCTCCTCTCCGTATAAAGTGAGAGGCGGCAATCGACACTGTCAAGGGCCATCGTTCAATCGGTGACCAATCGATAGTAAAAACTATCTTGAACATAACATCCATTCCAAACATACGCACGTCCACTCGGTCCCTCGTTGGCCCTTCCGTTGGTGCAAGTATTACAAGGACTCACCTGAACTGATTGGTACTCAACACGCACACACACACACACATTCTAAGCACTCGACATGTATCCACACGGATACGGATGCAGCGGACGGATGGGATCGATCACTGGGGAAAAAAAGTAAACGTTCATTTCAATAGTCAAGTCCTCGGTCGGATTTTTACTTCGCAGTAACAGAGCTGGGAGTGGTATAGCTATCACACACCCACCCAGAATGGTATGACCTCCGGGTTTGTTGTTTTTTTTTCTTTCCCTTACAGTACAAAATAGGCCCCCAATATAGCTACGCTGCATTTGACATGTCACGAAGGTAACGTTCATTACCAAAAAAAATTGAAACACACACAGCCCAGATTACAAACCTTTCCCATACGACACACTGACAATACGTACGTTCCTTTTCCAAACATTTGCCCGGGAGTCCGACATCCCTGGAACGGAATGGAGTAGGGTTCTGTACCGTCGTGTAAAACAGATGAAAGGAAAAACACAGCCTCCCTTCACTAAACCGAACGCCAGTGCGGTGCGTACCGGTCGTTTTGAACCATATTTTGGAAGTAAGCGATAAAATCAACCCGCCACACCTTCACCAAACTCACTTCCTTTTACAAGGCAATGAAGAGGTCGGTAAAACACGCAACAGCAGCTTGACAAGCTATAAAAGGTAAACGACGATGTACGGTACACTGTGATAAAATAAGCTCACGATGGGGTCCTAAAACCCCCGTAGAAGAAACATGGTGGAGCATCCTTTTCCATTGTGTTGCTCTATATTTATGACCGGATCTGACCAGATTGACCCCCGTGCTGTCGTATATGTGTGTGCGTGTTATTGAAAGGCTGGGGGTGATTTATAGACGGTTTTGTCATAATTTTATTGCCAGCAAATGAAAATAACCGGCCACAAGAAGAAACATATTGTTTTTAATTGGCTGTGAAATTTTAAACTTTTCCTGATGTCTAAGGGAAAGATAATAATTTAAAAAAAAAAAGTAATTTACGAAGCATTAAATATGTTATGTATTATGTGTGTAAAAGTTGTAAAGCTTCTGTAATAGATTTACAGTGGGTTGAACTTTAAAGGCTTTTATTTACGCGTAATATCTGTTTTAATAATTTATACTTTCAAGTTTAGTTATCTTTCAACGAGTTTACAATTCTTTGCGCACAAATTTATTTTTTATCAGTGTTCTTTGTATGTAAAGACTTAGAGCTGCTCTCTTTTCATAGTCATTTACTTTTTGAAGTATTTTTTTATCAGCTTCTATTCCTCTTCGAGGTTTCTCTTAAAATGATGTTATGTTTTGCACATTGGCATTCATTTTGGCTTAGACACAAGTATCACTAGTTAAAACTTAAGTTAGTACTTAGCAACAGTTTTCTTATTTATTTGTTCTAAACACCACACATAAACGGTATGAAATGGTTTATTCATTACTCGGTTGAGTAAGTCATATGCCCAGGATTTGTAGATAGTCATAGGCATATGCAAGCGTTTTAATGAATCTAAGTTGAATTGTGATAATTCTACTAATTCATACTATTTGGTACAGCCTTGAGATGACTCTGTCAGAATTTGTCTAAGCTGTTAAATCCTTCCTGCGTACGAAAATATGATACATTAAAAAAAAAGAAATAAGTTCTACATCATTTTTTTATAACGCGTATTACTGTTCAAATTAGCACATTCTAGCTTTTTAACACTGCACTTTTAACTTTTTATTTACAACAGAAATAATATTAAACAAGGTTCGAAAAATCTATAACAAGCTTGTATCAATCAATATGGACAATACTGCAAAAAAAGGGTTTCCGAGATGCACGAGTAATGTTTGAACCATTTCTTGTTGGTAAGTTTGTTAATTTTGTTAGAGACTTTGTGTTTCTAACTTTAAATCTATCTTTAAATCTATGAAGTTTTGATTGGTGATTGGTAAATTTCCAGGAATAACTAAACTCCATGAAATTTCCTCGATACCACTCAAAATTAAAACATTAAAACATTATCATTTATTAACTCTATTTTCTTCAAACAAAAGTCTCCAAAATAAAAACACAATACAGATTTTTATTTTACTGAATAAAGTTTTGGGCATTGTTAATTGAATATTAACATATTGTGCATGACAAGTATGAAATATCAACAAAAAAAAAAAAACACTGTTTGTGGTTAAAGCAAAAATGCAACTAGATTAAACGTAGCGTCCTATAACCTTCAATCAAACCACATCTTGCCAACGGAAGATTTGTATCATCTGTACCACAGCATCTTTTAAGCCGTGGTCTGCCACTTTATCAAGTTCAAGGAAAATCATTCGCGATTGAACCTCACTCCAGCCAACCGCTACAACGCTACAAACTATCCGCAGGGCGTGAAAATCGACCATCCATCAATCTGGCCTGATCCCGAACAAACAGCCCACCACCACCATTTCGCGTAGAGAGCGCGCTGAAGGTCACAAATCCAATGGATACGACTACGGGACCCCACCCCTACGGGCGCCCGTGATGCTGATGGTGACGGTGGTTTATGTTTGCAGATTACTGTTGAATCAAAGCCATCGGCATCGATCGACATTGGGTTGAAGGGGTTGAAAGAAAATAGTACCCCCGTTGCGTGGTGAACTCTGTCCAAAAAGGAAGTTACACAAACGAGACACACACACAGAGACACGAAAGGCACTAACAACAACTCACCCACAAACCTTGTGCCCATATCCATGGCGGATGGGCTCACGCCATGGACGCACGAAGCTCGTTGTGCCAATCGGTTCGTGCCCATGATGCGGACGACGGTTTTTGGAGAAATAAGAAATCCACTTGGAACATAAATCCAAAGCCTAAAACCCCCCGGTGGCCTCCGCATCGTAGCTTTCAATCGGCCGTTGCGATGGATGCCGTCGCATGGACGATTGCATGCCAATTGTTTGACCCTGACTGTTGGGCGACACTGGCCTGAAGGCCCTGAAGGATGCAGGATGAGTGATTTTGTTTTTTTTTTTGGCGCTGTGGATCACCACTTTCCCTCCCGGGAAAGCGAGGATTTTCGTGGTCCATTTCCGACCAATCGAAACTAATGCGCTTTCTGTTGAACGGCTGAGGAGAGATAGGTGAGGAAGATGGGGTGGAAGGGATGAGGAAATGGAGCGCCTACAACGCGGACGGTTTCAATGTAATACTATAGAATTTATTTCGTTTGGTTCAATGGAGCCACAATAGAGTAATCAGAGTCTTGAACCGGCAAGGTCCCGTGGACAGTTATTTGGTGGAGGGAAAACTTGATGACTTCAGTGATAAGTTTGTGAGAGAGTTTCAAAAATTTATTATATTTTAAAAATGTGTTTAAAAAAGACATACAAAAATATAAAACCATAAGAGTAGTACAAATAGCAACACGAAATTCTTGAACCAAATTGAACAATAAATCAAGGTAAAAGTCCTGTCCCTTATCAAGTCTCCCTTTCATAAGCTAACACGAGCTTTCTCAATGCAATATCAAATGAATGTCTCACTAAAAGCCGCTCCTTCACCAACCCAAACTCAGTAGCATTATCGGTCACTTCCGGGAAATCTGGCTGCCACGGACAGCCAGGCACGGTTTGTGGCTACATTCGGCCGAACGGGGCGCGAAGGAAAAGAAAATTGAGCGTGCCCTGGCAAATTGAGGATATGTTGCACATGGGAAACCGCACCACGTACAGGACATGCCATGGTCGCCTGTTGCCCTTAAAAAAAATAATAAAGAAAACCCAACTCCAACTCCATCTACGGCCCATATGATGGCGAATGATATATGGGACCACCATAAACATTTTATGAACCATGTACCGCCGATCGCTATCGATGAAATGGTATGTTGGAGGTAGTGTGTAGTGGCTTTTTTATTGGTTTACTTATGTTGGTTTGCCGGTTTTTTGCTTTTGCTCTGTTCCTTAGTTCCGGGCGAACTGCATTACTTGCGCATTTTCTTCCGCTTGTATCGGTACCCTTGGAGTTGGTAAGTTCGTTAGAAGGCAGGAATGAAATTTCGGTCAGCTTTACGGTACAGTTTCGATTACGAGGATGTACTAGCTAGATTCGAGATAGCGGCTGCTTGATGATGTGGAGCGACAATGAAATTGAAGCACAGTGTTTGGCTGAGGCATACGCCTGTCATGTGCTGAATGTGTTCTGTTACACGAGGATTTACGAGGCGAGAGTTTATAGCGATCTTATAGCAGCATGAACTTGCGAGAGTTTGGATAATCAAAATCAAATAGATTCTTCAAAAAAGGTATTAGAGGGCCTTCGTTTATTGTTAATGACTTTAGCCAGATAACTATACGGATTCTTCAGAAACACCCGTATACATTCTGCTCGAGTATTCATGAATAAGAAACTCGCGACTAAATATTCCGCACAGCTTCGCACTACACTGATTGCTCTTCAATAACGCACGACCGAAACGGTGTGTGACGTAAGCTTCCATCTAAATGGCTTCAAACGCCATGACTTGCACGCCATCATACACGGCACCAACCGCACCTTCCGGCACCAAACTTGCGTGAAAAGATCACCGCCGAAAGCAGCGTACAAATCTTATGTAAACACAAATGACGTGCATTCTTCTTCGGTTCACCGTTTGCTCAATCCTCCCGTTCGCTTCCTCACGCAATCGTAACGATACAGAGTTGATTGTTAGAAATGTTGCTTATCTGTTCCTCTTCGCCTTTCTCCACTCGCTCTCTTTTCTCAGGTTTATCCAGCCCATATAACACACACGCAACCAACCACCATCACGCATTCTCGTGCGTCGAGTTATGTTTGGAATCTGAAGCCGTTCCAGAGCCACATGCAGCCACAGTGAGATGTATTAGGAATCGCAGAGCACGGGACGCAGAAGACACACTACTGGGTAAGGTTAATTCTAGTCATTCACCGGCTCATATGTGTATGTGTGTGTGTGTGTGGAGCATAAATTACCCACCCGACCGGCATCATTACAATCAAACGCGGATGATCACAGCCCGGCAATGGAAGAATTCGTAGTCTATTAACCGACGACGCTCTCTAAGGCGTCTAATGCGGGAATTGTAATGCCTTGATGAAGCCTTTGATTAACAGTTCCCCAAACAGGCGATTGAGGTGCGAAGTGGTTTGGAATCAAGCTTTAAGAGCTGCTTCATTTAAAAACGCTCAATGGAGCAATGGGGGATTAAAAGCTTAAGCATTGCTTGGTCTGTGTTGAAGCAGCATTTTCGAGTGACATTTATAACTGGAAAGTGGTGATGGGTCTTCTAGCAATTGTACAGAATAGTTGTCATATTGTCAGACTAAAGAGGACCTACGAAAGGAAGCTCAAAATCCCCGCTCAGAATCCTAGAACCACATGATGATGGATGGTTCCCAAAATAGAGAAAGCACCGCTCAGAATCCTAGAACCACATGATGATGGATGGTTCCCAAAATAGAGAAAGCACCTAAAGTACTCGGACAGAAGCATTGTTTGACAATGCTTACTGTTACCGATTCCCTCAGCTCCAACAGCATTATCTGTGACAGCATTCCGGCTTTTTTTCGGTGCTCTTGAAATAGCGCACCAGAACACCAACCGTTCTGGGTGTAAATTGATTGATGCTGCTCACAGTGACAAACTTGTCGCATTTCCAACCATTTAGAGCAACTTCTTCCGAAGCAAAAAAAGCTCTCCAACCGTTACCAGCTTTTAAGTAGCAAAGTGCAAAGATCAATGGTGGTTTGCAACTGAAGTACGCCTCTCATTAATCATTGCAGCTGTCTTGTTGGGGTGAATATCTTTCTTACCACCCGGCGTTCTCCACTAACCATGAACTGTCCTGCACCGGGGATGAACCGGGGCTACTGGTGAAGCGCTGTTTTTTTCACCAGCTGGTCCTCACTCTCACACATCCCATCCATCTTCGAATGCGAAAATAAAAGAAGGCCAACCGCCAATCGTTCGGAATGTCAACTATTTCCCATGCATCGATTCCATCATTATTAGCTCCGAGTGGTTTGCCGATGGGAGAGATGGTTCGTGAGCCATTCCGTTACACGTTCCTGGTAGGTGAACGTTAACGACCAATTATGTGCGGGATTGCAACCAACCTTTCGGCCGCTTAAAACCTGATTCGATCATGTCCAAAAACGGGCCAGCATGAGAGTTGCGCCGAGGGGGCACATTTTTTTAACGCCTACTCCACCAAAAATCGGTACTTAAAACTTAAAGCTCCCGAGCAGTAGTGGACTGGACGCAAGAAGATGAAATAGCAATTCTTCTTCTTCGAACAAAAAACGAACACTTAGACGACCGAATCGCCATAAGATGCATGGACATCAGTCCACTTCGGTATTGATACCATCGTTATGCTAATTAATGAAGCTATTAGGTGATTGTATCGCTAATCGATCTTTAATTTGTTTTTGGAACTCGCGCGTCCATCGCTTTTCCCTCGCGCGCGCTCTCCACACGCTTCCGCCGTGCCGAGCACGCCGAGTTTTAATTGACAGTCAATTTGGTAATTTAAGCATCCGACCGCGTGGGTTCCAGCGTGGTTTTACAGAAAGTTCACAAACCACCGTGTACGTTGAATCGCGAGCGCGCGCTCGCCCCGGAAAGTGAAGGAAGAAAAACATAACGCGCCATACTTAAATACCGAAAACCATTTATTGCACTTTTAAGTTCATCCGCTTTCGATTCTTCTCGGTTGGGAAGCGGTACGGCAGTATGCGCTAAAGGTTAAGGACGGGTGAAAAATTGTTTTAAGCCTTTTTTTTCCTTGCCGCGAACGCTAAAGTATGGCGAAAAGGTCAGTAAGGTGTAAGGAATTTCTCTCATGAGGAGAAGAAAAAAACAAACTTCCGCAACGCTTTCCAACAACGAACTCTGCTTTACATCTGATTAATGAAATTTGACATTCCGTGAACTTTAGAGAGTGGAAACGGATTGTATTTGGTGTTTCTCTTCCATTTTTTTGGGATGGCTCGTGGAAAGAAAAACAATAACCATAATAATAAATTGATTGCTCACCATTTACTGCACTTCCTTGCTGGCCTACATTCCCGTCTACCTGCTGTGCCTATCGCCTTGTATCGCACACGATACAGCATAAACTCACAATTAATATGTTAATCGACGCTTTAATAATCGCTTTAATAATAATAAAATTGTGGAACCGTGGAACGTTGTGCCAGTGCGGCCTGAACAAACATTCGGTTTGTTTCTCTCTCTCTAATTCATAGTAAAAACATCATAAGCCGGGAAGTTATTGCATCCTTATCTCTTGGGGGAACTGATTTTCAAGGACCCATTAAGATAGCCGACAACAATCGGAAAAGCAAATTGGTTTTGTGACCCACCCTACTACTACTCGTCTCTCTTCAACCCGCCTTTCCCGTTTCAGATGCTCGGACATAAACATGTCAGGAGGATTTTGTGTCATAATTTAGTCAGCTACCCATATTTCACATGCAATCGATGTATACAACACCCGATGTATACAACTATTTCGATGCTCGGGCCGGTACGTTTTCGGTTGCGGTTCATCTGGCTTATGATTTGCGATTTGCATAATAATGGAAAACGGTTAGGTTCATTCATACCGAATCATTCAGCCGCTGTGTTGTGATTGGTGGTAGCTTGTTGGTCGATGCTTGTTGAGCGTGTTAATCTGTTCGGGCTTCATGTTATGAGCTATGTTCGTTTAGGAAAGGAATAATTTAGAATAGAGTTTCCAAAGTGCTAACTTGGATTTTTGAGCACTTCGTATTATATTTATTATTTCATTTGTTGAAAAAAAAGTTTATACAATACTAAATACAAGCTAACGTGAAAAGAAAACATTCAATAACCGATTGAACAGAAAAAAATCTACAATATAATGAATTTGTGACAAAAACTACAGCTTAAAAATACAATGCAAATGAGAAGAAATAGTGGAGCTTGTTCTTTAACAGACACAAAATGATAGACCACATCGGGATAACAATCGTATCTTGATCATCTGTTGCCTCGCTGTGTCAATAATTAGATCTTGTCGTTTCTACAACTTCTATCAGTAGCTATTTCGCTCCATTAAAGAGAGAGAGAGAAAGAGAAACATTTAACAAAAACACCAACCTATCTAAGAAACTCTACATAATTTGCCTGGGAACTTGAGCCAACCGTATTTCGTATCTGGTAAAAACCGAAAGGGAACAAACACGATGAAGCAAAAAGTGAAATTAAAAAACAACAGAACAACAGCAACAACCGCTACAGCTACCAGCTTAGCCCCGATATAATCGATATTTTATTGAGCCTGGAAACGTGACTATCTACGTTCGGAACATTCGGAAGCCTAAACCGTCTAAATCGAGCGCCAACAGCCACCCGGGCCCCGACGATACAAACCAAAGAACCGACCAGCGATCGTTTCGGAGGGCGAAAAGTGGGCAAAAAAAACGAGGTTAAAAACAATCTCCATCTCCTGAAGATCGTAATACAAGAATCCGTTCGCTAATTAACGGTGCATCGGCATCAAGATGCAGCCCTCGTTCGTACCTACAACCCACCAAGCGAACGTACCGGGCGGACGATTTCCTTTATGATTTTAGCTTCGACTTTTGCTGTTTATTTCTTTACCTCAATGGAAGCCTTTGCTACTTGGCTGGGAAATGGCTGCACGGTACAGAACGCAAATCTGTAAGTTATGCCTGTGAGAAGCGTTTTGTTAATGGTTTTTTTTTTGTTTTAGTTTTGGGTTTTATGTTGCTGCTTTAGCTCATTCAGCATCATTCTTGGTTGCACAAAAAAATTACATTATTTAAAAACAATTTAAATAATCAGACACCCGACGTCGGACGAGGCGAAGTAATAGAGAGAAAACGGAACGAATCGTTGTTAGTTCCCGAAGCTCGAAGGTGCCTAACTGTGCCAGTTACGTTTTCGATACGGCACCGTTATGATTTACTTTGCTTTTGTACGTAAAAAGGTACTGTTCAGTATAAACCCTTCACAAATCCACAGCCATAAATGCGTCCAGTTAGAAGCCGTTTACTTGTTTATGACCCGTTTTTTTTGCTTTCGCCAAGTTTAATATTCACTTCGTCCCAAAAGCGGGACCTCCAGGTGTGGTTTTATTTATCCTCCATGAACATGAACATTTAAATTAGCCTCTTAAAAGAAGCGAACGATATTCACCCGTTTGAAGGCGTCAAATTTGAAGCATTGGCGCAGTAGCGCCAAAAGCTCTTTATGCTTTTTTTCTATTTCATCCCTTAACCTGAAATACTTGTTCGACTGTTGCTCCGCTTTTTACGCGTGCCACAGCAGTCAGTTGGTGCTTTCATCTTCCGACATAAAACAAGTAAAAACGAAGCATACCACACTTAAGCCATCGAAGGAATGGCTTCTTTCGGCAGAGTGCGTCCCTGTGTACAGAAGAACCAAAGTGCAACACACAAGAAGAGGCATTTATTTTTGTGTTTTCCCCGCGGAAGTTATTCTAATTAAATCGTTAGCCTTGCGTCGGTCGGTAACTTCGCTGTCTTTGTGCTTGAGAAACGTACACGCATGCAAAAGAGGACAACCAGCACCACCACAAAAAGGAGTTCAAACATGCTCCACACGCAACACATTTGCAGACAGTAGATGGTAAGTCAATTTTAAGAACGTTAATTGAAACAAGCCTGTTGGATTAACCCGCCGGAGGGTTTGATGGGCTGCTGCCGCACCACGCTTAATGTGGAGCAACGTAAATGGAGTAAAAAACAGCCACTCGATAGTTGGGATTAATGCCTACCACGGTAAAGGGACAGTGAAAAGCGGAATCCAGCTGTTAATGGAAACTATACACCCTTCTGCATCGTGTGTCCTTATCCAGCGCGCGGGATGACGATGTTTCCTAATGTCGTCGAGGATTGCTACTGCTACGTTCGCCAACCGTTCACCTCACCTATTAAGCCGATTTCAAATTAAAATCCACGACGGCTACCGGTGTGACGTTTGATTAGCGTAGAAAAAGAAGAAACATAAATGGTTCCTTTCTGTCGCGACTGCGGCTGCGGTGGCATTCGACAGAATTATTCTTTGGGTGGTCTCTCGGACGGTGGCGGCTTAAGCAAAAAAAAAGCTAAACTAAAATGTACACACTGACCAGCTTCAGCTCGGTCGTCGTAAACTTCCGCTTTATGAGTTGCGGAGATGAGAGCAGACTCATTTATGTGTTGGATTATGGCTTTGATCGGTTGTGACGAGTCATGGCTGTAAACCTTACACACGCCGTCCATGGGTCCGTGCAACAAAACCAAATTCCGGGACAAATATACGAAGCGTAGAAAAAAAACCCTGCGAAGCCGATTAACTTCTGTTGGCCTGGATTTTTTTTCATCTAAGAGAAAGATTTACAAAAAAAGGGAGAAAAGGGCATTCGCTGAATAGCTCCCGCAATGACCCGCAGCTGTACTTCTATGGAATTTCGGTAAGTAATTATTAATAACGCGTAAATGAACGTTTAGCGCAACAATGAGCCTCGAACCGTTCGTGTGAGAGAAAAAGCCAGCTTTACGGGTGGTGTCGATGGAAGTGATTAGCGGCTCGTCAGGCTCGACCGTTATGCACGAAAAACATCACCTCTTTCATTAATCATATTTCAAACGGCAAAACGCAAAAAAGTACCGCTCGGTGGAGCGTACGTGGACTGCGTGGTGAAAATGGCTTTTCAATTTCTTGTAGCGCACCGGGAATAGGCGTACAACACGCACAATGCAAAACTATTTTCACACGCGCCATGACAAATTGAAACATGGAGCATTTTTACAAGAGAGAAATGGAAATGGTGAAAGATCATGTGTGAATGATGAACGAAATTGGGTTACAGGATTTCTTACAGGATTGGGTTACAGAAGGTTGTTTTTTAAGGTTTTGTTGTATTGGCTTAGTAGGAATATAGAGGTAGAAGAAGAAAGTGGCACGACTATTGCTTAAGTTGTCTGGAAATTTAATTTTTCCAATCGTGTGCTATATCTCTCACAGTCAGAGCTTCAAAGTTGAAAGTGACAAAATGTTGGATGAAGTTAGAAAAAAGCCTTACTTTCCAAAACAAATATAGCGTACCATCAAAACTATCATTTCTTTAACTTATTTACATGAATTGTCTAGTAATTTGATTCATTGTAATCAGCAGATATAGCTAAATTGATAAAGCCGTGGATCATTGATGAGTGATGCCATATGAATTGCAAACTAAGCTGATTTAAAAGATTTTTCTGGCGATGGTCCTGTGTTCCAGAGATCCAACATTATATAGGCTAAAAATATTACTGCTTTGTCGGTCTATTTGGGAAAGAGCTTTAAGAAGCAAGGCTTTTCCTTATTAACTATGTCAATTGCTTCGATTCTTGTTACCCAAAATTATTACAGGACCCTTCTATATAAGCTGAAAATTATATGGAAACAAGGGTTTATGGTATACAAGTTTTATCGAGTTGAAAGTTGGTCCAAGTAACTGTCCGAACGATGCAAATTGTCACACATCAGGCCTATGTGTGAGACAATACACAAAATGAGCAATTGACGGCACTTGTAACACAATTCCTTGTGGCAATAGCACGTCGTTGATCGAAGAATCTTCTAACTGACTTAAACAGCTACCAATATTATTGATTGAAAAATCTCCATCGAAGCCTTTAGCAGAATCGGTAAACCGTCAAAGGTAGACACGAAAAATGCAAACTTTAAGACAGCCATTGCCACATTGACAACTTGGATACCTGATGCAAATGCATAAAAATATGAGGTTAATGCTTAACTAAACAAGCATAAAAAAATTGGATAAACTGTTGCCAAACCTCCTAAAGTGATGGATTAAACACTAACCAGAAACTGTTGTTCCACTTTTACCATTCCGAATCGAAACCATGCTCCTGAAAACGGATTAATCTTCCATGAAATGACACGCCAATCGCCGGATTCTTTTACTGGCAAGAAAGCTAAATCTCATTTACCTCATCTGGAACGCATTGGCCCAGCCGTGGGTGCGAAAACGTATGTCCCTTGTGTGCTTCCTGCTAAATTCCATCCACAGCCTAAATCGTACACATGTTCGCCCATGTTCAGAAGGGGCTGTCAAATTGCCCCTTTTTGGCTGGTCATTCATGCCACAAAACGACTTTTGAAAAATGAAACCCAATCACAAGCGCACAGGTGTAAATTAAACGATACCACAAAAAATAGACAAAACCCAAGGACCACCAAGATACAAGGGTTTCGATTAGAGGAGGGACAAAAGCATCCTGCTGGGAATCTACATCTAGTGTGTATGTGTGCTAGTTTTTCTTCATTCTATTTTAGCAAACCTAGATCTAGAGGACCCTTAAATTCCACGGAGGTGGTGAGACACACAACAACAACGGTAACAACAGAAACCTGCTCCCAAAACAAAGCCACAGCCCAGACGAATCATATGCTTCTGGGACACACGGGACAGACGGTCCGTTCTCCTGCCGAGAGTCGTGATAGTGGTTTGTCTGAGGACAGCTACGAGCAAAACGGACAACAGATCAGATATCAAGGTATCTCCGACGTTGTCCCACGATGTTCACCCATCAGCTCTTACAAACGTTGGACGTATTTAAGTTTTGCACCTTCTTGTTTGTGGATCTTAGCCAGCCCAGCTAGAAAAGAAATCCGGAAAACAAAACTTGTTCCATAGGTTTTTTATGATTGAAATCGATTGGGGAGTTAGTTCTCAAACACCAACAAAAAAAGCAACCCTCACGTCGTCAACAAACCGAGTGTGCCGACGTACAATTAAAACCCTCCGGTGTCGGTATCATAAACCGTCATCTTGTTTCGTGACCTCCGCCATCATTCTGCCCGCCGAAATGTCGGTCAGGCACTGTCAGACAATGGCAAAATCTGCTCTAATCGACAATTAATCATCGGCCAACGTTTGATTATTAATTAACGCACAACTCGTTGTCTGATTCTACTTCTGACGGTTTTGGTTTTTTGTTTAGCGTCCTCTCCCGCTTAGCTCCATGTTTAAATTCGTCCAAAGTGTTGATTACCATTTCCAATGGGGCGTAGCACAAAACTCACCCTCAACACGAACCACTTTCTCTGGGCGCCGCAGCTAATCAGCGAACAAACTTGTACAGCTCTGAAGATATGTTATGATACCTTAATGACTACCTGCTGCCCTACCTCCCCGGTTGCTTACCCTCGCCCAACATGTCCCGCTAAGGTGTCAATCGTTTGCGGCGACCTCCCAAATGCAAACCTCGCGGTAGAAAACGAGTTGACCGGTGAGGAAAATCTTTCTCCACCCGCTGGATAGAGCTATTAATTTGGTAATCACCAGGCCCGAGTATCTTCCTGTTTCCATCGGTTACCATCGTCGGCTGCGTCAGGTGACTAAACTGGAGCTAAAAGAGATGAAACTGTTCCACGGTCACGCGGTCAGTCGGCGAACCAAAAGCCTCATCAAGCGCCCCAGCTTATTCGTCTTCGTCTTCGTTCACACGCAGCGCACGGGCCGTGCATGTGTTTGTGGCTGATTAGCCTGACCTGGAACCCGGACCTTGTGGGCACGAGATGCGCTGACCTACAGCAGCGTGATCGTGAGGTGCTGAAAGTGAACCTAGAGCCGGATTATAATTTAAAGCTCACGACACAATGTGCTCTTATTAGCGGCACGATTTCCGGTGCTTCGGGTCTTTTCGCTAATTGAATGACTTTCTTCAACAAAAGCTGCTGCTGTTATTATGATGGGTTCGGTAGAAAGACTTGCCATGAAGCGATACTTAAATAGCCGAGATTGATTCTTGTGTGGCAAAATAATTAGAATTAATGAGTGTTTTTCATTTGTAGCTTATCTGGACGAGTAATTGATTTATTTTTTATTGTACATTATCTCACGAATAGTTTAATTTACCATCAGTTGACATTTGTGTGGGATATTCGGAATTCTGATATCAGAAAAAATACATTATTAAGAAATAGATGCAATCAAACACATTTTGAAGACCTTCGCAATCAAAGGACAAACGGCCCATTGTGTCCACGAAAAAAAAAATGCATTCACATCACCATTTTGTCATTCTATTCTTCAAATTGCAAACAGCTGCAGGTGCGCCTACACCCTCTCCCGAAATCATCTTGACGAACAAGCCTTTAGACAGTACATTAAATGATGAAATAATGGTGAGACGAGCAATTTCGTCCGATTGCTTTATTTCTATTGTTACCGTTTATATCAGAGCGCGCAGAGTGGATGATGAAGGTTTTACTGCCATTGTTACCATTTTTACAGTGTGCGTCATGCTCACCAATCATCATCATCATCATCGTGGCTCCAAGCTTTCTGATTGTGGTGGACGTTTGTTGTGAAACACCTTCTGCGACTGCAATCTGCCGAAAATGGCTGCAATCTATCCACCATTAGAAGCATAGAAACAACACAAAACAACGACACACAACATCAGTAATTACTTTATTGTGCACAATTGTGCGCAATGGAGAAGAAATGTTGCTGCAAACAATTGTGTTTGTGTTTGTTTCATCGCGTTGAAATCGGTTCTATTGATGGGTGTACACAACAAAAGGTGGTGAGGGTCAAGACCTTCGGGTGAACAAAAAAAAAACACACACACACACATTTCACCGAATCACACATGTCATCGCTTGAAAAAGCTTTCTTCTTGAATTTCGCAATTCACAGTCGTAATTTTATAGCTCCATTCATTCCATCTATCACACACGCCGAAAAGGGTGTGCAAAGTAATTACAATGTGTGACCCCCGGGTGCCATAAAAACAGCTCGGTTACGATGCCTATCGCTTGCCGGGCATCACAAACCATAAAAGCAACGCAACAAATGAGTTATTAAACTCAACATCAACAACACCTTTGCTAGCGCTTTAAAATGAGACTAATCTGCTGCATTAACCCACTGGCCGAGTTGTCGAGCCTTGGGGTAGTGTTGCTATCCTAACCGCCGGATCAAAAGCACCAGACTTGGAGATGATCTTGCAACTGTTACTGCCACAATCACTCACCACCGATCCACCCCGATCCAGCTTGATTGTAATTGATTAAAGGACTCGACTTAGTGTGGGTTTCGCCTTTCCATTCGCCATAGCGTTCTGCACGAAGTTAACCCAATTTCGGTCAACCGTCATCTGTTCGGTGCACGATTCGGAAAATCACACCAAACCGGGCGGCATACGGCGAGATTATGATGGAGCGGCAACGGCAGGCATCTGGACAGCCGCCAAGGCTCGGGTTACTCGACGCGATGATAAAATTACCATGTCGGTTCATCATTACTGCGATGCGTTCTGCAAAATGTCTTCCTTCCGTCTTGCTTCTCGTGTGTAGATAGGGAAGGAAACTCAACTTCACAGTGAAAGTTTTCACAAGACAGGGCCTTGAGGACAGAGTGAGAGAGAGAGACACAGGACAACCACATGCAATACGATAATACTGCTCCACACCTCAGTTATCCCTGTTCGCCAGTGTCCATGTCCATTTCTAAGAAAACTTCCCCAAATCATTCCCAAGCCCAGAAAGTACTGCAGAAGAACATCGTTAAATTGGCTTGAAACGGCCTCGCCAAGTAAATCGCCCGTACCACGCCGGACTCGCGCCCGCTCAACTCTTTGCCGACACTGGGAATGAAATATGCCCCAACGAATTTGATTAAAAATTATGTGGGAACAAGTTGTCGCTTGTCGTTTTGGGTGCGGCGATGCCTGAACAGGGACTGGTGGCGGTGTAGCTCGATGTACCCGCCCGGTGTACTGGTGTACTTTAGCTCAATTACAGTGCAAATGATGGTCAGTGCCGGGGGTGCTCGGGTGACCGCAAAGCAGAGGATGAAAGCATGCTAGACCCGGACGCCATCGTGCCGGACAAGATCCAACAACCTGACTCCGGCGTTCGGTACTTTATCATCTCGGCGTGGTGTGATTTTCTGCCCTTTTATGCCCAGAGCTTTCGAGTTCTTCGTGAGGGGTTTTTTTGCGTACTACAGGTGTCTTTCAACAGTGTAACAATGAACAGTGGAGTAGATGGAGTTGCATTTTTCTATCGTTAATAATACGATTTAAAAGTTTGACAGAAATACATGCTAAAGTCAAGATTTTGCGTGCGTATTTATTAGGAAAACTACTTATACAAACTAGGGCTGACCTCTAGCAAATGATCAATGTAGTAATCCTGGTCACGACACCAATAAAAGCCAATTAATACTCGTTGATACCTTTTTTATACTAGAAAAATGCGCCATCAGTATCAGCTGACATATAGTTTGTTTTACACTTTTAATTAATTAAACCCCACAGGTGGCATTTGACACGTATTCACCCAGGAGCGCCACAAGCAAACCCAAAACAAAGCCAACAGGTTCGGTAGAAAGACTTGCCATGAAGCGATACTTAAATAGCCGAGATTGATTCTTGTGTGGCAAAATAATTAGAATTAATGAGTGTTTTTCATTTGTAGCTTATCTGGACGAGTAATTGATTTATTTTTTATTGTACATTATCTCACGAATAGTTTAATTTACCATCAGTTGACATTTGTGTGGGATATTCGGAATTCTGATATCAGAAAAAATACATTATTAAGAAATAGATGCAATCAAACACATTTTGAAGACCTTCGCAATCAAAGGACAAACGGCCCATTGTGTCCACGAAAAAAAAAATGCATTCACATCACCATTTTGTCATTCTATTCTTCAAATTGCAAACAGCTGCAGGTGCGCCTACACCCTCTCCCGAAATCATCTTGACGAACAAGCCTTTAGACAGTACATTAAATGATGAAATAATGGTGAGACGAGCAATTTCGTCCGATTGCTTTATTTCTATTGTTACCGTTTATATCAGAGCGCGCAGAGTGGATGATGAAGGTTTTACTGCCATTGTTACCATTTTTACAGTGTGCGTCATGCTCACCAATCATCATCATCATCATCGTGGCTCCAAGCTTTCTGATTGTGGTGGACGTTTGTTGTGAAACACCTTCTGCGACTGCAATCTGCCGAAAATGGCTGCAATCTATCCGCCATTAGAAGCATAGAAACAACACAAAACAACGACACACAACATCAGTAATTACTTTATTGTGCACAATTGTGCGCAATGGAGAAGAAATGTTGCTGCAAACAATTGTGTTTGTGTTTGTTTCATCGCGTTGAAATCGGTTCTATTGATGGGTGTACACAACAAAAGGTGGTGAGGGTCAAGACCTTCGGGTGAACAAAAAAAAAACACACACACACACATTTCACCGAATCACACATGTCATCGCTTGAAAAAGCTTTCTTCTTGAATTTCGCAATTCACAGTCGTAATTTTATAGCTCCATTCATTCCATCTATCACACACGCCGAAAAGGGTGTGCAAAGTAATTACAATGTGTGACCCCCGGGTGCCATAAAAACAGCTCGGTTACGATGCCTATCGCTTGCCGGGCATCACAAACCATAAAAGCAACGCAACAAATGAGTTATTAAACTCAACATCAACAACACCTTTGCTAGCGCTTTAAAATGAGACTAATCTGCTGCATTAACCCACTGGCCGAGTTGTCGAGCCTTGGGGTAGTGTTGCTATCCTAACCGCCGGATCAAAAGCACCAGACTTGGAGATGATCTTGCAACTGTTACTGCCACAATCACTCACCACCGATCCACCCCGATCCAGCTTGATTGTAATTGATTAAAGGACTCGACTTAGTGTGGGTTTCGCCTTTCCATTCGCCATAGCGTTCTGCACGAAGTTAACCCAATTTCGGTCAACCGTCATCTGTTCGGTGCACGATTCGGAAAATCACACCAAACCGGGCGGCATACGGCGAGATTATGATGGAGCGGCAACGGCAGGCATCTGGACAGCCGCCAAGGCTCGGGTTACTCGACGCGATGATAAAATTACCATGTCGGTTCATCATTACTGCGATGCGTTCTGCAAAATGTCTTCCTTCCGTCTTGCTTCTCGTATGTAGATAGGGAAGGAAACTCAACTTCACAGTGAAAGTTTTCACAAGACAGGGCCTTGAGGACAGAGTGAGAGAGAGAGCGAGAGACACAGGACAACCACTTGCAATACGATAATACTGCTCCACACCTCAGTTATCCCTGTTTGCCAGTGTCCATGTCCATTTCTAAGAAAACTTCCCCAAATCATTCCCAAGCCCAGAAAGCACTGCAGGAGAACATCGCTAAATAGGCTTGAAACGGCTCGCCAAGTAAATCGCCCATAGCGAGTCCGGCGTGGTACGAGTCCGGCCCGCTCAACTCTTTGCCGACACTGGGAATGAAATATGCCCCAACGAATTTGATTAAAAATTATGTGGGAACAAGTTGTCGCTTGTCGTTTTGGGTGCGGCGATGCCTGAACAGGGACTGGTGGCGGTGTAGCTCGATGTACCCGCCCGGTGTACTGGTGTACTTTAGCTCAATTACAGTGCAAATGATGGTCAGTGCCGGGGGTGTTCGGGTGACCGCAAAGCAGAGGATGAAAGCATGCTAGACCCGGACGCCATCGTGCCGGACAAGATCCAACAACCTGACTCCGGCGTTCGGTACTTTATCATCTCGGCGTGGTGTGATTTTCTGCCCTTTTATGCCCAGAGCTTTCGAGTTCTTCGTGAGGGGTTTTTTTGCGTACTACAGGTGTCTTTCAACAGTGTAACAATGAACAGTGGAGTAGATGGAGTTGCATTTTTCTATCGTTAATAATACGATTTAAAAGTTTGACAGAAATACATGCTAAAGTCAAGATTTTGCGTGCGTATTTATTAGGAAAACTACTTATACAAACTAGGGCTGACCTCTAGCAAATGATCAATGTAGTAATCCTGGTCACGACACCAATAAAAGCCAATTAATACTCGTTGATACCTTTTTTATACTAGAAAAATGCGCCATCAGTATCAGCTGACATATAGTTTGTTTTACACTTTTAATTAATTAAACCCCACAGGTGGCATTTGACACGTATTCACCCAGGAGCGCCACAAGCAAACCCAAAACAAAGCCAACAAGAGGTTAATCAAATTGTGACAAACTAATCAAGCTTATTAAGTACAAACCCTCTCGCAATTCCCCAATCAATTAAATGTCTGGTTCAGCATGTGTTCAGCTCGCAGCGATGATACGACCGCATGAACGGAAAAATCGGGAAAACCCCTCACATCAAACCCAATGGCAACCAGTGTTTTTCAATGGCAACAACCCCACGAGAGGCGATAATATTGTTTCCAAAGTAAAATCAGATAGCCCAGCAAAACATCGAACAGTTTAGTGTTCATCACCATCATCCAACGTCGTTCCGCAATAACCAACCGATTATTATTCATGTTTATTTGAAAACTTCTTACATCGATAACGTCTTTGCGTTGAAGCGAAACAGTTGTGCCAGAATCCCATTAAAACTGCGACAACTTTTATCAACTTGCTCTCTTTTTTTTCTCTCTCTCTTTTTGTTCACCTCCACTAAACTCTAGAACCTTTCCGAATCGCATCAAGATGCAAAGGGATGACATAATACTAACTTTAAAATTGCTTTCCTGCTTTTCGATTACGGGCACTATGGTGCGGACAGCAGGCCCAGGTTTGGTTTGGTCAAACATAGACGCACCACACGGCTACATTTTGTCCCGGTGCTCATCCTTACATGTGCAACAACGCACTCACTTCAAAAAGGAGAGGCCATCCGACTGCTCTTTTCTTTGACACAGGTCCGCTCGAAGGGCGACATACCTTCACTTTAATGAAAAGAACTTCTTTTCATGAGCTGCATGTTATTCATGTTAAGCTATTTGCATAATACCTCGAAACACTGGAGAGTCACTTTCAGTGCTCTCCCCCGAGGGCCCACGGCACAAGCTGACACAAAGCGACGACCCGTCAAAAGGCACGTTCCACCACTTCACACACAACGTGCGCTACAATGTACCTCTGCGCGGTGGTGAGATGCGGCTGAGGGCGCTGGCAACACAGGGGCATACATTTGGATGACTTTTCAGAAGAACCGAGCCGAAAAGGAATCCGTCTGGTTTGTTTCAACCGTTCCGGTTCCTGGTTGCTATGACCCCGTGGGGACGCACGAGACATGGGATGAAACAAGCAAGGATTGTTGCGTTTTGCTTTGCTGATTTGATTTCTGCATTCGGATGGTTGATTAGTTTGTGTCCTGAGCTTCTGTGCGTCCACTGAATGGAGGCTCTGTATATGCTAAGGAAGCTGAATGGAATATAAACCAAACAAACGTGCGGACATACATAGTCAAAAAAGGGTTTTTCTGCTGGACTTCTTGGAAGGATAAATTCAACAAGCCGTACTGTCTGTTGCAGAACGGAAGGATGCTGAGGGTTTATGTTTCCCGACAGGTCAGATGACCTACCATTAGCGTGCTTGGAGGAAATCATAACAAGCATTTGGTACCGTATACTTAACAGCTTAATTAGCTGATTTTTTTTAACATGATATCGTGACTGGAACCTGCTATAAAAGCATGGCTCTCTAATAGATCTTTCTAATAGATAGATAAGTAAGTAAGTAAGTAAGTAATAGATTTCCTGCATTTAGAGGGATCCTTAGCGGGAGCTTAATATTTTTAGAAATTATCCATCCACTAGACATTATCTCCTAAAAAATTGATCATTTTTATTCTTTTCACATGCCTTGGTTACTGAAGTTACAATTTTTAAAAGTAACAAATAATTATTTTCGCTGTTACAACAAAACCAAATTCCAAGTTTACAAGAATTCTAAAAATGGAATTTTATTTCACCACTGTTAAAAAAAATCAGCTAATTAAGCTGTTAAGTATACGGTACCAAATGCTTGTTATGATTTCCTCCAAGCACGCTAATGGTAGGTCATCTGACCTGTCGGAAAATATAAACCCTCAGCATCCTTCCGTTCTGCACCAGACAGTACGGCTTGTTGAATTTATCCTTCCAAGAAGTCCAGCAGAAAAACCCTTTTTTGACTATGTATGTCCGCACGTTTGTTTGGTTTATATTCCATTCAGCTTCCTTAGCATATACAGAGCCTCCATTCAGTGGACGCACAGAAGCTCAGGACACAAACTAATCAACCATCCGAATGCAGAAATCAAATCAGCAAAGCAAAACGCAACAATCCTTGCTTGTTTCATCCCATGTCTCGTGCGTCCCCACGGGGTCATAGCAACCAGGAACCGGAACGGTTGAAACAAACCAGACGGATTCCTTTTCGGCTCGGTTCTTCTGAAAAGTCATCCAAATCAACTTGCTCTCTTTTTTTTCTCTCTCTCTTTTTGTTCACCTCCACTAAACTCTAGAACCTTTCCGAATCGCATCAAGATGCAAAGGGATGACATAATACTAACTTTAAAATTGCTTTCCTGCTTTTCGATTACGGGCACTATGGTGCGGACAGCAGGCCCAGGTTTGGTTTGGTCAAACATAGACGCACCACACGGCTACATTTTGTCCCGGTGCTCATCCTTACATGTGCAACAACGCACTCACTTCAAAAAGGAGAGGCCATCCGACTGCTCTTTTCTTTGACACAGGTCCGCTCGAAGGGCGACATACCTTCACTTTAATGAAAAGAACTTCTTTTCATGAGCTGCATGTTATTCATGTTAAGCTATTTGCATAATACCTCGAAACACTGGAGAGTCACTTTCAGTGCTCTCCCCCGAGGGCCCACGGCACAAGCTGACACAAAGCGACGACCCGTCAAAAGGCACGTTCCACCACTTCACACACAACGTGCGCTACAATGTACCTCTGCGCGGTGGTGAGATGCGGCTGAGGGCGCTGGCAACACAGGGGCATACATTTGGATGACTTTTCAGAAGAACCGAGCCGAAAAGGAATCCGTCTGGTTTGTTTCAACCGTTCCGGTTCCTGGTTGCTATGACCCCGTGGG
This sequence comes from Anopheles maculatus, assembly GCA_002091835.1. Taxonomy (NCBI): domain Eukaryota; kingdom Metazoa; phylum Arthropoda; class Insecta; order Diptera; family Culicidae; genus Anopheles; species Anopheles maculatus. Next base: position 109,829 of record KZ062693.1, read on the forward strand.
GACGCACGAGACATGGGATGAAACAAGCAAGGATTGTTGCGTTTTGCTTTGCTGATTTGATTTCTGCATTCGGATGGTTGATTAGTTTGTGTCCTGAGCTTCTGTGCGTCCACTGAATGGTGGCTCTGTATATGCTAAGGGAGCTGAATGGAATATAAACCAAACAAACGTGCGGACATACATAGTCAAAAAAGGATTTTTCTGCTGGACTTCTTGGAAGGATAAATTCAACAAGCCGTACTGTCTGTTGCAGAACGGAAGGATGCTGAGGGTTTATATTTTCCGACAGGTCAGATGACCTACCATTAGCGTGCTTGGGGGAAATCATAAAAAGCATTTGGAACCGTATACTTAACAGCTTAATTAGCTGATTTTTTTTAACAGTGGTGAAATAAAATTCCATTTTTAGAATTCTTGTAAACTTGGAATTTGGTGTTGTTGTAACAGCGAAAGTTTTTGTTTGTTACTTTTAAAAATTGTATCTTCAGTAACCAAGGCATGTGAAAAGAATAAAAATGATCAATTTTCTAGGAGATAAGTATAGTGGAAGGACAATTTTTAAACATGTTGAGCTCCCGCTAGTGATACCTGAATTACAGGAAATCTATTACTCACTTACTTATCTATCTATTAGAAAGATCTATTAGAGAGACATGATTTTATAGCAGGTTCCAGTCACGATATCATGTTCAAAAATTAATAATACTTTCGAGTTAAACGTACCTGGGGTTGTTTGATTTTTCTCGATATTTTTTAACATTGATTTCCTTAGATGCATTTAACTATGATCAACATTTGGTTTACCTTAATCTTTAAATTTTACATTTCAGTAATCGTATTTTGGACTCCTTTTAACCTCTTTACTCAAAATCCTCCTTCCCCAGTTATTTAAATGCAACTCTGCAATAAAACAGTCTATTATGGTTGAATAAGTATATCGATTCAGATCTTCAAAATCATCCAAAACAAAAGAGATATTGAAGTGTTCCCTCTGAATGAGATGCATCGCATATTTATCTATATCAATCATTTTTAAACTCCCTTCGGTTGATCAAACAATCAAGAAGATTGTAATACCTTTTATATCAATCAAAATGCAAGCACGTACTCACACCTTTCAAATACTCGTTTATCAACTGCAACGCTGCCCAGATCCATCACCCGAACGTCCACAGACGATTTTGACATTTATCTCTTACAAACCTTAACGTCACCGCGCTAACGATGATCTTACCCTGCGGCAAAGATATCTCGCTCACTACATCTTCCTTACGCTGTCGACCCATTCACAGCTGCAAGAATAAAGATCAATCCGCCCGGATCCCACCGTAAGGTGTCTGAACTTTTCCGAAAGATCTACACACACCCAACCGACACACAATGACGATCACACTTTCCCGGTGACTCCCGGATTCAATCTGATCTTCCCTTCGACCTGCGCGATCTTAGCGCACCAACAGCTTCTGATGAAACCGATCCCAGCTATCCGACAAACCATCAGGATCCGCCAGGGTGCAGGCGACACACGTTGCGATTGCTTCTTGCTGCTGCTGCTGCTGGTGCTAACTGCGGTTTACACCACGTACAACCGTGAACCGTGCCGGCTAGACTGTGGCTCTAGCGAGATATCAATCCGGTGGGAATTGAAGTCATTAATCAATCGGCACCCTTAGCCGCCATTCTTCCTTGGCCAAGCGCCATTCAAGCGGTGCTTTTTATTGTGTTTGCGCTTGCCGGTGGTGGTACTCGGTGGCGCTTTCGGTACGTGCGATGATGCATTTAGATAACGGTCAAAAGGGGTCAACGGCGTTAAGGAAAAAGCGCCCCGATGCTTTTCTTCGGCACAAGGGGTTTCGGTGTGCCGCTGATGAGCTGTGTGCGATTGAGGATAGAAAAATACTGTGCTCTTCGGACACCGATGCACCGGTTCATCTATCTTTGTCTCGGAATCAGAAATGCTTTTATTTTTGTGTATAGTTTCGGTTGCCAAGAAGCAGAGTATTTGGTACTGTACTGTTGATTTTACTTGCCACCTTACTGACTGTTGTACTTGCGATGTCCGAAATTCTGTTTTTTTTTTTGGGTGGAATCTTGAGAAGAAAAGTAATCCCATCAACAGCGGTACAAGTACAGCGTCTGCCTACGCTCCAAAACATCTCTATTTTCATGATCTAATCTCCGGATATTATAAGTACCAGCACTCGAAACGCACTGGCAAATGATGGTGAAGTATCATTAAGAAAAGTGAAAGACTTCTAAGTCTTCTAATTGCTTTAATTGGATCTCGATTCCCTTATCCATCGTTCTTCAGGACATTCAACGACGTCACGGACGATGCCTCGCGCATGGTGTCACTATTATCAGCAATCATTTCACACGAATCAAACGAAACGGGGCGAAAATAAGCTTGCCCCATTCATAACGTTCCAACCATTATCTTACGCGCCGTTAATACCACGCAAACGGGCCAGTACCAGCAGCGCCTAACCATGTGCCGGCGTGCGATGTGTTTAAATTTGACACGTTAATAACACACTTTTCAACAAAACCGTCAGCACCATCACCCGCAGCATGCTTTTGCAACCGGCCCGAGATCCCGAGCGAGCCGACGATCCCTATCGATAATGGCACCCAATTATGTTATCGTTAGGCGGCTTAGAAAGAAAAAGCGAGAAGCGACAGACACGGCATCCCTTTCGCTGTGCCGCCCAGCATTAATCAACTATCTATCGTGTGGGCGCGAAAATCCGTTTGACACAATCGGACCGCGGGATGGGAATCATTAACTTCGGGCGAGGCGCGAGAGGTTTGGAACATTATGCAAAGTAAGCGCAACCAAATGCTGGGCGATAACCAGCGAAAGTAAGCACACCCCCACACTACAAGAGACAGCCGGCACGACAATCTTCGATCGAAAGTGTCTCTTTTGCGGCGCAATGACCCTAGCGGCACCCATAAGTCGCGGCTTTTGGGGCGAGAAATCAATCGGGCAAAAATCTTTCTTTATGAATGGGTACGGTGATTTGGTGCTCATTATCGTAAACCATAGGCAGTACCCAGTGGAAGCAATCGTTTAGGATCAGAGAGTAATTTGTTGTTATGGTTATTGGTGTATCGTGACGTTTAAGATTTTTCTTAGAAGAGAATCGAAATGAAGGATTAAGACATTGTTTTACATATTAAGGCAGGAAAATGAGATAAAGGAGATTTTATTATTTTAATTTTGTAATAAAATAATGCTTCTGAACAGATAATGTTAAGGTTATTGAGTCTTGACCCAGACTTTGACCATCAGTAAAAACCTTGAAGAATAATTTACTTGAGGTATCCTCTCTCTCTCTGGAAGAGTGAGCAAAGATTAATTTGAGTGTTGACATGATTTTTGCAACAAAATATTGAAAGACGTAGAAAAATAGTTATTTAAGTGCTTTACAAAATTTTAATAACAGAAAGCTTCATTCATTTATTAGTACTATAGATGGCTAACGTGAGTCTAACGAGATTTTTGCTGAGTTTTCCCAGGTGATATAAAGATAAAGGTGAATATTTAGGGTGGGGGTACCCCGTCTCTACATTTAACCTTTCTGATAAATGGATTGTCTCATTTTTATATTATATTTTCGATTTATAGACTCATTTGAAGACATTTGAACGAAAAAACGAAATACGAGACCTTGGTATTATACTAGACACCAAGCTTAGTTTTACGCAACACCACGACGAAATAGTAAGACGTGCAAATATGACACTCGGATTGATTTTTAAGATAGCCAGAGATTTTAACGACCCTACCTGCATTAAAGCATTATACTGTGTGTTAGTCAGGCCTATCTTAGAATATGCTTCGATATTGACATGCCCACATACTCAATTGTGGAAGCAAAGGCTCGAATCGATTCAAAAAAGATTTTCGCGTTATGCTTTGCGACGCTTATCGTGGCCAGACCGTAATAACGTTTCTCCTTATCGGTCTCGGCATCTGCTACAGGGTTTAGAGACATTGGAAAACGGTCGTAGAAATGCCCAGGCCTTATTTGTCGCAGGTGTTCTATGCGGTACGATTGATGCCTCTGATATATTAGAAAAATTAAATATAAATGTTTCAAGAACAACAACACGTAACCGACAGTTCATATATAGACATTTCAGAAACACACTATATGGCTCAAACGATCCTATACTATCGATGGCCAGGACATTCAATAGACTATCTGAGCACTTCGATATTAATATAAGTTTGACAGCATTCACGTTTTTGTAAAGATTTATTAAAAAATTGTCAAAGTAATGTCTGTATAACGTATAATGTTTATCCTATGTAAATTAAGCCTAGTTAAGTCGTTCTACGGTGGACTTTGTAACAATAAATACTAAATATTAAATACTAAAAACATTTAAATAACATAAAAAAATTACTCTCTATTTTCCGTCTTAGGATACTTGGTAAGCCTTTTCATTAGTCAAGTAAAATATTTTCCGTAGCTGTTTGTATAGCTATGTTACAGGGAATAATTTTCCATAAGCCTATTGTCAAACTGTCTATTTTTTGTAATAAAATTCTTTATATTTTTTTATAATTCCACACCAAAAAATCACATTTATTTTTTTTTCATTTATTTGTAACTCTAAAAACACCTTTCTCATCTCAAACGTACCGAAACCCTCTTATCACCATCACACACCGTCAAGATCATCATTGATCGTATGCTTCACTGCCAGCAGCTCACTTACAATTCCTGTCTGCTCGACTTACTTTCTTTGTCTCGTTATGCTGCCGGGCGGCGGGTTATATTTCGCCCGTGCTTTGTTTTCGTTTTGTGCTTTGCCACCTGGAGGCCCCGAAACTTCAACGCAAGCGGGTGGGTGATGTGCAGCTTTTTTCTTGCAACGTTATTATGTAGCGATCGCACCCGTCCATTGAACCGATTTCACTTTTCATTGTCATAGCCGCGGCACGCCGTACCCAGAAACTGACGAACGGTAGCCATTTTTTCGCGTGTCTCTCGTTACTCGTCCGTACTGTGTGTCTTTCGTTTTGTCTTCTTCCCTGTCCCAATGCGGTGGTGGGTGTGGTGCTTTTCTTTCTTTTCCACCCGATGGTCAACGGCCCCTTCATACATCTCTCACCCCTGCCCCGGGCCACTGAATGGTAGGTGGATTTTGAGGACAATTTTTCCATTTTTCAAGCGTTGTGAGCCCGAGAATTCGTTCTCTATTATGTGTTCGGATGGAAAGGAATCTTTGTTTTTTTTGGTGGAGGCCACACATTTTTTAACGTCTTCAGCCAACGGAAAAGGTAAAATCACAAACCAGCGCCACCCTGATGCCGTGTGATGTCTTGAATGTGTACTTTATTTAACGTTGTCATGAAATTGTGTGCTTTCTTTTTGTGATACCGAGCCTGGGGAGCGAGAGTAAGCTTTTGCTGTGCCGTACTAGTCTTGGCGCGAGGTGAATGAATAGATATTTTGGATTTCGGAGAAAAAATAAGGAATTCTTATCTGAGAGGTACATCACAAATGGGGAAAAATTACATTTTTGGTCGTAGTTTTACAATGCCGGTCGTGCACGTACAATAAATGTTTCGAAAGTAAATATTTCAATTGTATTATTCCGGGCGGTGAAGATTAAATCTTACATAAAAAGGGGAGATTTTATTTTTGAAATTCGCTTTATCTCGGAATCAGTCGATTCGACGCGAATTTATATGGATTCAATTTCATGCACACTGAGCATTAAACGAATTTATTGTAACTAACGCAAAGCCCGGAGCAGCCTTGTTTGCCGCTGCCGGATTGTTGGCGGAAAATTGAACAAATTAAACTGATTGCGTGTGATGGAACGTCATTCCAATGGTCATGTCAGCTGGAAGTAGATGTGAAAGTCGGTTGCAGCTTTGGGTAAACGTAACACTGCTTTCACCGGGTTCGAGAAAAAAAAACTACTCCTTCTCCTGAGAATAATTGTTAAAACATTTTCTGAAGTGAAAAACTTGCTTTCAAAAACGAGTTTCTGGTTAAATGTGAGCAAGTAGCAATAATTTAACCTTAAAATGCCGAGCTCTTACTGCGCCGGAAAGGTGATATTAATGGTGCAAAGTGGTAAAGGCTGTAATTACAGTGGAATTTGGTGACTGTTAAAACGATTACTTCACGCCTTACCTCTGAAACGGGTAAATGATTATAGTCGAAAATGTATGTCAACTAGCAACATAAGAGAAAAAAAAACAAATCGAAATAAAAACATGACCCTTCTGGCACATAGTTAACCCTCAAAAAGAAAGTAGAACAGTCGGCATAATGAACGGACACTTTTTTTTTTCAAAGAAACAAATGAGATACAATTTTAAGTTAACAACGTAATAATATTTATCAAGCTAATGTTATTTACTCTCTCCCTCTCTTATCGACCTTCTGCAACGAAAAAAAAAATCAATCGTCCCGTAGAGACTATCACCGCATTACTATGTCTCACTTATTGACCCTTTGCTCGATTGAAACAGAGAAAACCAAAAAAAAAACGGCAAACCTTTTCGAAACACAATCCGAATGCCTCTTCGCTCTACCCGACACCTTTTATGCTACCCCGAATCACCATTAATCTTACCCATTCCGTCCACTCCGACCCGGAATGATTTATTTCTGCAAATCTGCACCAAATACACATCGGTATCGATAACATCCTCCTGTGGTAGCAGTTTGGAGCGAAGGAGTCTAGAGAAAAAGGGCACAAATAAATGTCAATTCGGTGCAGAAAAAAAACCAAAACAACCATAGTTAAAGGGCTTCACACGTTTTTGATGGAAATGTGTGTGTGTGCCCGCAGGTGTGAGTGTGCATTCCATTCTGGGTTGAAATTCCTGACCGAAACCGCACCGACTGACCACACAAAACGTGAGCCTCACCGTCTCGCTTGTGTGTCAACTAGCAACATAAGAGAAAAAAAAACAAATCGAAATAAAAACATGACCCTTCTGGCACATAGTTAACCCTCAAAAAGAAAGTAGAACAGTCGGCATAATGAACGGACACTTTTTTTTT
>KZ062694.1:0-78412 GCA_002091835.1 Anopheles maculatus
AGGTTTACAACAGTTTTTTGGATTCAACAGATAAGGTATGTGTTGTTGAAATGAAGGCCCAAAAGGTTTTGCTCCTTTCCTTAAGATTCTCACAGTTCTGCTGGCGTAGTTTTGTCCGATTTATGCAAGGGTGTGTTATAGAAGCAATGGTAAAATGGTGGCCATGTCAGGGTAAAGTCATAGTATGGACGGTGTATAAAGCTTTGCATGTTTTGCCAGCCGGTAGGATTAGTAATAGCCGTAAGTCACAAACGCCGTTTGCCGTGGTTAGATACGTAATGCAGGCCAGCAAGTAACCATAGTTGCGAGTCTTTGTCAAGTTACGTTGGACCATCATCGCTGATGATGAAAAAGCACAACATGCGTTGTAAAGTTAGCTCTTAAATCGTCAAAAGTAAAGAGTCTGTATGTGGGTTTTCTCCGGAGTACCATTTGCGGTTAGTGGATGGAAAGGATAGTTTGTGGTCCAAGGATGTTTGTTGTACTCGTTCGTTGAGATTGCGTAACGATTTTTTCTTTTTTCGAACGGAATATGTATGGATAGCACGATTTTAGTCGGTCGACGGGAGCAACGTTGAGTTAGCAATCGAAGAAATGAATCCAAGAAAACGTATGCAATTGGGTACTTACCGTATGTTGTGGTGGTGCCCAACCATCGTGCCAAGTTGTGGTTTCCGATAAAGCTCGAACGCCGATCCTCGCTGCTCTCGGCTACCGGCGAGATCGAGCGCATGCCGATCCGAAGGATGTATTGCTGGCATGTTGCCTAAGAGATACAAAATGTGTCGTTAGTGCGATCGTAATGGAACAAAACATAGAAATAGTTAAACATATTTCCTTGAACCCTTAAATGCATGAGTTTGGTAGTACAATGTGCCCAAAACATTTGTTTGCATTTCGTGAAGAAATTAATTGTATGTCTTAGAGTGGAGTGTAACGGTTTTGTAATTATCTGACAGAACCATCTGAGAACCAACCATAAGGCATATAGGTCAATTTTGTTTTAATATATTCACAAAAAGCGTTAAATATTAGCTTCCGAATCACGAATGTGGTTTGTGTAGATTGTACTTAAAAAAGACATAAAGATGTTAATATCATTTAGTGAGCTGTGTGTACTGTTTCAAGATAATCATGCATTTAAGAAGTATGTTGCAATTATGCTCATTCCGGTTTAACGTATGAAGGGGAGGACTTTGGATAGCTAAGAAACGGAAGGGACAAACACAGGGAATTTTTGTAATACAACATGGGGTAAGAATTGTGAGTGAAGGAACTTAAAACAATAATGGATTGTCAGCACGTAATAAACGGTGTGTAGTACAATGCCAATGAGAGTGTTGTTACCTATGCCATGACTTCCAGTCCCATTACCTCTATGCATATAAGTATTGCCGTAGGGGTATTGTGCGTTACCGCTGTTATAACCATTGCTTGCCCCCATTGATCCCATGTCCCTGACACCATTGCTCATATAAGAATGACTACCGTTGCCGTTTCCATTGTACATGGGGGCTCCATTTCCGCCATTCGCACCATTTCCGACCGTGTACGGATTGTAGGAATGCATGGCCGGAGCATGGGAAGCACCATTGTTCGGTGAGCTTGGCACATTGTGAGCGATGCCCTGATGATAGTGTGATGAAGCCATCGGAGGATAGTAAAAACCATCCGGTGAGCGAGGTGAAATTGGTTCCTGAAATAGGAAGAAAGAGCCATCAAATAAACCTTCATAAAAAGTTGAGCTTGATGGTTGACTAAGCTTACCCCATTATCCCACTGTCCAGAATGATGCATTCCGGAACCATTGGTACCGGCTCCTCCTACGGGAGGTCGGTAGTTCTTAGGCTTTGGAGGCGGGACAGGTTTAAATGGTGCACCGTTGGCTATATTTGCTCCCATCACACCACTGGTCGGTTGTCCTGGAGAACCGATCATCGTAGGTCCTTTGTTGGGTTTCGAGTAATCGGCCTGCGACGCTGAATTGTTTCGGCTGTATTGGAGTAAACATTAATGGCATCATAAGCGTTAGTGTTGATATCAATACTATGTTGTTTTTATCATTTAAAATGAGTAAAAATTGCAGTCGATCATGGGGTGAGGTGTGGACATAACAAAATGTGCGAATTTTCCGTAAACAAATGCTGATGATTGTTCGTTTGACAAGAAAATCTACGTGCATATGCTTTTATGCTCAACTATTTGCAATGGAGTAGCGGAACATTCTTAACTGCAATCGTGCTGGGCAGTATCGGGGACAGCATTTGTGATAGATGTTCAAACGAACGGTGATTGAGAGTGAAAAACGCAACTGTAAAAACGTAGTGCAAATTTGTGTCGTGTAAAATGTGGCAATAAGATTAATTTCTAAGCATATACCTTCGAACAATCCAAATTATTGAACGTTAAAATGAATTCGGTTTTGGTTTCTTAGTAGTAAATGATACTACGAAACCATACTAAAACTTCAACACGCTTGCTTCTTATTACCGAAGCAGTCATTTTAAACTAAAGTATCATATTTCGAATGAACTAATCTACGTCTGTGTGGACAGCATATTGTATGATAATGTAGATTCGGTTGCGATTTGTTTATGAACAAATATTCCCGCATCTGTTGTCGCGACCTTTTGAGTTGAGCCCACAACACAATGTTAAAATGCAGCATGAAAGAAAAACGAAGCCATCGATCATACAATCGTCAAATTCTACCTCCACACCGCTACAGAGCACTATTATATTTTAACTTACAAATTGCTATAAAACGTAAATTCATTGCTCACCTGTATTTTCCGTAATCCGTTTTCGTTTCGATGATGTGCTTTCTTGGACTATCAAGCACGAGGTTGGTTGGTCGTTGTGGCAAGTTCATGCCTACTCCGGAACGATCACCCGAGTTTCGTTGCGTTAGCGTTTCATGAACTCCTGTACCTTTAAAAGACCAGTCACAACATTAGATAAAGTGTGTCAATTCAATGTTAATTTTCCGTAAACATATATAAGAAAACATACCGTTGTAGTTACTCCTAGCAGCTGTGGTTAGCAGCATATCGGACGTGGTGTTATTCATCGAAGGATTTCTTCCATAGTCTGCAGCCGCGTTTCCTCCCATCGGATGGGCTCCATTACGGTTACTAAAAAGGTAAAAAAAAGCACACAGTCAGCATACTTTTACCGATATCAGATTCTTTAACGTAATAAGTTGTATCTTTTGCTCTATTGCACGAACGAACAAAGAAAGTAAATGTTCAAACTAATCCAAACTGGGCTTATTATGTCAAGGAAGAAACAGAAACAAAACGGCCCAAAATTTAAAGGAAAACTTTGCTTGCCAGGCAGAAATTCGGAGGCAGACTTACTTGGGCACCGATTTCAGATCATCGGGTGCATTGGGTCCTAACCTCATATTCTGTGCGGTCAGCTGCGTTGACGTGTTGTACGAATCGTAACTGGACACACTGTCGTACGATCCGTTCGCCTTACTCGACGTGTTTGGATTGCTACCGGATGCAGGATGATGATGGCCACCCACCGTACGACCTCCGCCACTACGATCCAGCGATGTATTAGCGTTACGCTCCAGGGAGCTAGCGGTGCCTGGCGTTCCCGTCGGTCCCCCACCGTTTACCATCGGTGGAAGTGCTGGTCGTTTGTCAGGACCTCCATGTCCTAGCAGCTGATTTCTACTGCTGTATTCATCGTGTGCTGACGCAGGATCATGCAGCGCATCACCGGAAGATTGTTTCCCGTTGCCGAACAGTCGTTCCTGTGCCGAACGACCGAGCGTTCCGCCTGAGCTTGAATTACGCGAAGGCAGCGAAGAACCGGACGTACTTGGAGCACCGGGAGTGTTGGGCGGTTTGGACGCTCTGTCAATGCGAGGAGGTAAATCTGGAACTAGGCAATTTGAAATGGTCATAAATACATCTAGAACATCCCATCAGATAACGCTGTAAATTACCTGCTCCAAAATGTGGACCATTCGATGAACCAAGCAACGGTGGAGCAGCACGTGCAGTGGAGGAACCGTAAATGGCATCTTCAGGATTCATTGCCGGTGCACCGCCACCATTTTTGCTCGAGGAAAATCCATACTTGTTGTCAACGGTCATTCGACGGGAGTGGGGCGCATGTTCGTAGGGATTCTTTGCAGGTGGTGGCAAATGTAAAGAGGAAAAATAGGTTACTCATCAATTGAATTTAAATTTGCTGCATATTAAGGCGAAAATAAAATTTGTTCTTTTAGTCACAAAATGGCCAAATGATAACGATGAATGACAATATTAGAAGAAGTATTCTTTTGGCTTAGTGCAATAATTGGCTTAGTGTTATCGATTCGTAATTCTCAATTGATGATGATGATGAGTGAATATAATTTGAAAATTGAATATTTTTGAAAATATCATAAAATTCATGAGGAGGGATGCAGTTAGCTTACCGTGTATGGTGGTGGCATGCCGTCACCGAGTTCTCTATCCCTATCCAAGTTATCCTGATTAGTGGCAATCGATGGATCAGAGCTGGATTTCACCAACTGTGGCAAGTTGCCCAATGAGAGTGATGCTGACGGGCCCGGACTCAGTTCCAGATCCGATTCTGGACTCGAGGCGTAGGAAAGACGGGATGTGGTCATGGGGAAAAGGAAATCATCTGACAGGGATTCTACGGGCTATGGAGCCGTAATGGCGGGCAGGAAGGTTTGACGACAAACAACGGGAAGAGCTTTACCAGTACGTAAGGGAGATTTTTATTTCGTCAAGCGTACGGTGACGGGATGAAGAGAGCGTTACCAGTACGTAAGGGAGATTTTTATTTCGTCAAGCGTACGGTGACGGGATGAAGGAAAATAATTTAGCAAACAAAAATAATTCAGGAATAGGACGGCAATCATCAAAAAAGGGTATGGGGAAAGGATGTTGAGCGCACACACACACACGCGATAGTGATGTAAATGTAGCGTTTGTATAAAAGATACATGTTTGGCGTTAGTTTGCATACAAACACAAGATTTTGTTTCCGGTTCATCGTAAACCAGTTGGGGCGTATCGGGTTTCATGTAGAGAAGCGTATGTAGGAAGTCGAATGAGTATATATATGGAATTGAAAAAGACAGAAAAATCACACCGTTAGATTCGGACTTAAAGTCAATAATTAAGCAAAATTTATTTAATTAAATGGAAGGAAAATGACCGATTAAACTTTTACCGAAGAACCATGCATGTTTTGTTAGTAATTTTCAAATCTGATAACATATTAGCATGTCTCTGCAATATTATATACAATTAGTATTACCTAGTAACGCTTGCATTAAGAAATGGACTGATTTTAACGATCTTTCATTATATGACCCTGTGTGTGGACCCTAGCCAGTCCCAATCCATTACTTTATGCATCATATATTTTATGTACAGCTAAAATATTACAGCGTTATCAGCCGCATTGGAGTGGCGAAAACGAGACCGTAAAACGCAGCAAATATTGTTATCGTCGTGCTAAGATAGTCTATTCTTTTAATGCAAACGCTAGATTAAAGAAAAAGTCTCAACAGCACAAATTGCGCACACCTTGTGTCAGCATTTAATTATCAATGTAAGCGATGTATTGGTTTTGATCATGCACATGATTACCGTTGGCATCAATGGTCGTGAGAATATTGTTAGTACCATGTAAAGAACCACCAGCACCACCACTGGCGATGGTGTCGTTAATGGAATAATCTTGGTCGCGACCATTCCCAACACTGTTGCCATTACTAACACCGTTAGTGACGTTAGTGTACGATCGAATGCGATCGTGCATTTGCAAACGATCAGGATTATGATAGAAAGGTGTAGCATGAACGGTAGCATTTGCCGATCGACTAGCGCCAGCGCTAACAGCCACCAATGACGTTGGCTGTTCATCGTCGTACTGCAACTGTTCCGAACTGCCTTCGGTGGTTGCTGTGGACGATTTACCGCCATAGGACGAGGATGCATGCAGACTAAGTGTCGACCGTTGAATGTTTGGATTGGAACGATGCAGTCCGGCACTGTACCCGACACGTCCCGGCCGTCGACCGCCAACGTTTGGGGACGACACTCGAGGATCGGGAAGCACCGTCGGAGCGCCAGTCTCACTGCCAAGAACAGTATTTGGTCGACAGTTTTGCAGTGCATGTGTTGGGATGGGTGCGATGGGTTTAATAGCATTATACGATTGGTTAGCGAGGTATTGTTGTTGGGCGTATGAGGCACCCGCGAAAGATGAAACGGCAAGCGAATTGCTAAAGCTAGCAGCTGGCATCGAGTAGCGATAGGGGGGATTGCGGGACATTGCTCCAGCCGTAGTCTTTGCTGGTGGTAAAGGAGACACATAATTGCAACACGATAAAGGGCATGGAGGTGGTAGATAGGGTAGAAAAATGTCGGATGCTAGTTCCACCCGCTGAATTTATGATTTTATGGTGAGCAAACATGACATACACACATAGGAAAGTTAAAGGACCGCGCATAAAATCACCAACACCAAGTGACAAATTAAAAAAAAAGAAAGAAAGAAATACATTTATGATTAGGATATGGTTCGATAATATGCTGTGAGTGATGACACACCCAATCGCAGTTCTGCAATCTATGAACCTGAAAAAAGAGAATTATTGCACCAAAATCCACGACGGATACTACAACAGCAGCTATAGAGTAAATAATGAAACCATCTCCCAAAACCAAACAACCACCATGATGGTTACGGAGTGTCAATGAATGGGAAGGCTTTACCTTAGTCTCCGACATCCACACGGCACCACTCTGTTGCTGATCGATCGAATCCCTCAGCTTTCGATACCACGTGTCCGGATCGTTCAGATTGATCGTTGTGCTGAACACGTGGGACCAGACGCGTTCCAGCTTCTGACATTGCTCGAACAGCTTCTTGCTGCTCTTGTGGGCCGATTTCGGCAGTCCTTGGCGCATCTGTTTGATTGTGTGTTTAGTATCCGACTTCAAGAATATCACTATCGGGTAGAACTGCGCATAGTTCAGCCGATCGACCGCATTCGGTGTCACATCGAGCAGCGCGTGCTTGCCCCGGTCCATGATGTCACGAATGTTTGACAAGCGTACAATTCCACCACACTTGGACGAACCTTTATCATCGTCCTGCAGCGGCGCCGTATATTTGTCGGGGAAATCTTTCATCAAACGTTCGCGCGCGATGTCCGCCACCGGGCCGAAGATGACTACGGGACGCACGAAACCCGGATGCCTTAGCACGACACGTTCGTAGGCCGGGAACTTTGAAATGGCGTCCGAGAACACTACATCGTCCCAGTTTTCGCGCGAAAGTGACTTCGATCGGCGGTGCGTTGAACGACGTCTGCGGAAAAAGCTAACCCGTGATTCGGATGCGTTCAGTTCCTTCTTGCTCGCGTTGAACTGAACCGTGGCCAGCTCTTCGGCCCGTGCCTTGTTAGGAATGACACCGCGCTGCAGCTCTTGATGACCACGTCCGATGCGCAACACCTGCCAGGCGCCAACCACCCCATTGTACAGTGTGTCTATCACCCGGAACACATCACCGGCCTTGAACGACAGTTCACCCTTGGTCGGTGTATCGCAGTGGAAGTGCGTTTTGATGTGAAACGAGTCTCCCCGCTGCTGGGCGGTAATGCTGTCGAACTCCTCCTTACAGTACTGTACGATCAGATCGATGCGATCTTGCAAGCTAAGCAAGAAGAGTACGGCCTCTTCCCTGGTAACTCCGTTCATGTCCATATCGTTCACTTTCAGTATTTTGTCCCCCGTCACTAGACCCTGAACGGAGGCGGGACTGTTCTGCTGTACGGCCGTCACAAAGATGCCAACTTCGTTACCGCCCGTCAGCCGAATACCGACCGAGCCCTCCTTTTGGAATGTAATGTAGCGTGGTTCTGTCGTTGGAGGCTTTTCGTCCATCAGCTGACGCCGTGAGGCGTAGAAATCTTCACCTCTTGGCGGTGGTGGTCTCGGTGGTTCGTCAACGACACTGCGCGATCGTGAATGGCCGGCTGCGCCCCCATCCGCAGTACGACTAGACGTTCCCGGTGGCGTACTGGGACGATCGAGCTGCTGCAGAGAAATATCTGTCAACGGCCCTCGGGAACGACCTCTGGGTGTTAAATTGCTTTTGTCATCCGCCAGCAGCGTGCTCATGGCAGACGGTCTCGTCGGGGGTTGAACATACAAATTCTGGCCAGAGTATGAACCACCACCAGTTCCGTTGAGATAATTCTCGTCCATATTGCTACAATTGGAGACTTGGGCCGTGTGTGAGTAGACGGGCGATTGCATCCCGGAAGCCGTTCCACCACCCGTCCCTGGGCCATAATTCCCGCTAATACCGTTCGGTTCGCGTAGCACAGCTAGCGTTAGCCGTTCCTTGCATCCATCAATGATTTTCTTCGCCTCCTTCAGGCTCATCGAATCATTGCAGTTGGTATTGTGGATGCGTGTGACCAGATCACCTTCCTGTAGTGAATACCCATTGGCTGCTAGCTGATCTTTAGTCTTGGATGATATTTCCTATAGAGCAACAAACAAACAAACAAACAAACGATTAACATCATGAACTTGCATGTGTTACGCACGCAGTCACCAATTACTAACCCGTATAAACAATCGACAGCCAAGAACGATTCCAAAGTCGTCCTTTTTGTTCGCCTTTGTGACGATCACTTTGATTTGCTGCTGAGATCCATTGTTTGCACCGAGCCCTAGCCCGGTCGAGCTGATACTGTGCTGGTGTTGATGTGAATTCATGCCCACAACATTCGGCGGCATTCCTCCCATTGCAACACCACCGCCACCACCACCACCGGGTCCTGCCGGTCCACCAGATAACCCTCCGGCGACACCTCCCGGGCCTGCTGCCATCCCATGCATATTCGGACCCGGAAGGGGATGCATCAGACTGTGGTTGGGTACACGCCGTTTCACCATCAGTGTCACGGTATTGCCACTATCGCGCAGTACCTGAACGGCTGTGGCATACTCGACATTTTCTAAAGATACACCGTTCACAGAAATGATTCGATCATTAACTCTGTAAGGAAAATGTTAAGAAAAAATGGTCATTGAGCTTTACTTATTCCGATGGAGAAAGACGCAAATGCTTACTGTAGCTGTCCCTCGGCAGGGCCATTTTTAAGCACATCGCTAACCGCAATCGATGGATCACCGTTCGCAAAGTGCGGATTATCACGACCGCCAGAAACGGCAATGCCAAACCCGTATCCGGTTACTCGGGAAAGTGTTACCGTGCTGTAATCCCATGACGTTCTTTCCAGCTGAAATGAAATGAAAGACAAACAGAAAACGTATAAGTATGACTACCAAATCAAGATATCATCAGCACACACCGTTGAATGACTTATTTTGTACATATTGTGCATGGGACAAAACATTCCTTACACGTGCTTTATATGGTAAAAAAAACACATAAGAAAATCCTGCTTTTGGACACATTTTGCAGGAGAAAGTAACGAAAAATCATTGTCACGATTGCTTGTTAAAAACATTCCGTTTGTTTGTGGCCTTTTTGTGTTTCTTTCCTACTGCTCTTTGCAACAGCTGCTTTCTCTAGACGCACGTGATAGTGGTGCTTCGTGTGTTGTAGTTCAGTAAGCTGAGTAAACAATATAACAATATAAATGCTGCCAGACATGTGCTTCAATCGTTGCCATCTTTTACTGTATTTGTTTCTTGTCGTTGTCAGAATATTCCCAGCAATACGGTCGAGCAGCAGAGCCCGCATACAAAGCAACAATACATAAAGACACACAGTTAAATGCGCGTACAACATGCTGTATCGTCCGATCGCCGCATAATCCAGCACGGAATCTGGGATGGAGAAATCGGTGAGCAAGCAGTAACAACGGTGCCCATTGATGATGCGTAACGACATTTCCGTGCTCGTGGTGCGAAACAAGAAGCATAAGGCATTTTACGGAAACAAGTCGATATTCTTTCCCATAGTTGTTCATGATTTTAATCAAGCTTAATTCAATTAAAACCCAGAACCTCATGCCATGGCCTTGTGCTCTGCATGAACTTCCATTCCTTGGCAAGGTTAACGCAAAGTTTCATCCATGCATCATATCCCGCAGATCCCGATGTTTGTCTGCTTGTTTGTCTTTTTAATTGAGAAAAGGATTGAAACGTTTACAGTACAACGTGGATAAATCGGAATGACCAAAAGAAAATTTCACCACCTTTACTATCCAATGGCGCCCAGCTTCTTTGCGTTTATCCAAACACAATACCTCAATTATAGTCAAACAGATGTGACAAACTAGACACAGGATATTAAAAAATGCCATTAGTACTTATTAGCTGCCGATTGTTCGCTCTGATTAACACGCAATCAACAAGAGACACCAAATGAGGGCATTTATTGCCGAGCGTATCGAAAATTTACACTTTCACCAAGGTTGCTGATTCCGATTGAAAGCTTCTGTTGTACAAGCTAGATACAGCAGGTCTGTGTGCAATCGGTCGTAGCTTGTGGATTTTGCACTAGAAGTATTCAAAAACTCGCGAGTGGGAAACGCAGAGAAAGATACAGATTTTTGCTTCAAACGAAAAGTGTAGCTATTCAAATGCAGAGAGGGAGAAAGCATGCCAAATGCAGCACAATAACACTGACGAAAGTGTGATTAGTCCACCTGTCCACTAGCCTTAGCCTTTGATCGAATCAGTCTTGGTGGACAGAAAGCGAGCGCAAAGACAGGGTGAAGAAAGTGGAAGTTATCGAACGGTGGATTTAATTAATACTAGTAGAGCTCGGAATGTCAACCGTACCCTAGCTATTATGCTTAACAAATGCCTTTTTTCCTAAAGGCGTAGGAATGATAGGCAAAACTTCCATCTTGGGCGAGGCATTATGCACCAAGAAAATAAGGCGTCCGCATCATCATTATCATTAGCATCATTAGCCTTATCATGGGGGGAGGTTCGAGGATTGACAAATCGAAACGATGTCAAATCGATAGAGTGTGGCGTGATGTGGGCAGTGCGATTGGAAAAAGAGAAACCATGTTAATTACGAGATGGTAATGAATGGTCAACGGTTTTTCGTTTAGTATAAATCAAGAGAAAGAGTGGATCATATATCAGAAGTGTAACGAACTTCCAAAATAATGACAAAATTATGAGGAAACAACAGGAAAAATGCGCAAAAATTCACACGATCCGCGTTCGATACTTGTGCTACGGCGATCTAACCGAACGTGCATAATAACCAAACCAAATGGATTTCGTTCAATTTCATGCAACATTCCTGGCCACCACTGACCGTCGTAACACACAGACACACACACACACACAACACAGCTGGCTGCAGCAGCTAGTGATCGATCGCGAATCGCGCTAGAGACTCCGGATCGATTCGGTGTGCGAAACCATGAGAAGGGTGACCAACTTTACCACACCATGCACACTAACCGCGACATGATTGAGGTTGAGCGTAACCCATTACAAGACGCGCTCACGTCAAAAGGCTCCGGACACAACAGCTATACAAAGTTCAGAACGATGGCAGACAGCAAGACAGGAGGGGAAGTTTGTGGAAAAGCTTTAGAAACGCGGAATGAATGTGCCCTTCGACGCTGGCATAATGGCATCCTGCTAGCTAGCGCCAGAAGGTGTGCTCGGCCCGGCCAACTTCAACCGCTGTCCTAGCGGTGCTACTGTGAAGAAAATGTTGCCTTTCTTTTCATTTGACCATTACAAAGCAGCATGCAGCATACTTTTTTTTTCAACCCCCCCCAAACGGCGAGGACAACGGACAACGGAATGGGGATTGTGGAGGTGAGGACGCTAAATATGGGGGCATAACGCAATAGGACGGTAAACCGCCAGATGTGTAATAGTAACAAAGTGCAGTATTTTAATCGATTGAGAGGTTGTTATTAAGCTCTATATTGTTTTTTTTTTTGGTTGTTGTTGTGCTGGTACCGCATGAGGCCACAAGCAGATCCATTTAAAAAAAAGGGTGCATAGCAGAAGATTAAGTCTAGTAGTAAGAAAACACACACTTTAAATGTGCTCAAGCGTTCACACATTGGTTGAGAAGCACACAGCTGGAAAGAAATAAAATTTCACTTTCTAGGACCGTCTCTTTATATGCATATGATGCCACGACGCACAAACCGGAAGAAAGATCGCCTATCGATCGTCACACGACACGACAAATCGCAACGTTGTTCACGTTACGTGACGCGAACCGCGTGGATGTGTGAACGGGTACGGGATGGGTTCACTTTCCTAGACCGGAGGACACTCGCTCATTAGCATCGCATCGCAACGTACCGATCGAAATCGTAGCACCACGCACACACTAAAAGACACCCTCCTCCTCCTGTCCGATTGTGTCCCACCGTTTAGCGTACCACTAGCGTTGTGATAGTGTAGCGCCATGGACGGAAACACGCGTTATCTCTACCTTCATTAGAGATGACGGGCAGGATGATCGTTTATGCACTTTCACCATTTTCTACGCACTTTTCCAACCCCTTGCTGGAATCGCATATTACCGGTTGATGGTAATGAGCCGCACGATGGCAGCCAGCCACTTTCTGCCACCGTTCTTCGTTTTGCCGACTGTGTTGTCTCGCTCGCTAGTGCCTAAGGTACGCGGCGATCGTGCTCGTGTGCGAAGGTAAATATGGTTAATGTGTCAATTAGTAGCGGAGTAGCAAGAGTATTACATCACTGCAACATCTTCTCACCCATTTTCTTTGCTTTATAATGATAGGTGTAAGGGTAAAAAGGGGAAAACACAAACACAAACCACATATTAAAAGATTGTAAGCATAAACGAAAACAAAAAAACACACACACGAACCAAACAATCGTTAAACGGGCGTAAACAAAAGGCAAAACAAACCGATGAAGATGTGCGCATAATGGCCCGCAAACGAGGATTTAAATGATTCAAACAAGACAAATCAATCGAAATAAACAATTTGGATGGTACAACAACCGGGGGAAATTATTTACGATTTCCCCTATCGGTTTTCGCAAATGATCGTCGAATAAAATCGTTTTTTTTTATTTTGCCCTCAAAAAAATTAAATTTAAAATTGAAACACAATAAAATTGTTTCTTTTCTTGTTTCAATGCTAGAAATGGGTTTGCTTTTAAGTTAGGCATTCATCGTTGCTGCCAACCAGCAAATCGGGGATTCGATGCATTATTATTTGCCTGTGCACCTTGTACAAAACCGTCTGCGGACGAACACGTTTCGTGCTTTCGGAGGAACCTGCCACATTCCGCACGCAACACGATCAGCATCATCAAGCACAACATGAAGCAAAACCGTATTGCTGGGAGTGAATGGGAAGGTGCGCGCGGCAGCAGTACACACGGGACGGGATACCACGTGAAGGTGGACATTGTTGCCACGAAGAAGTGGTAAAACTGGTCAGGTGAGTTTTTTTTTGTTCGCTTCTCCTTCTCTCTCTCTCTCGTTCCCTTCTTGTGTGTTATTTTTCAGGTTAGCCAGCACCCTAACTTCTTGCCTGTTGGACCAGCACCGTACGAGCTTGCTTGAAGGCAATGAGCTAGCGTCTCTTGGAGGACCACAATCTCCTTCGCAAATAGCCACTAGGTAGCTGGAGTTTTTTTTTCTACTAGTTGTGTAGAACTACTACGTCGACTACGACTATTACTGTTACTACAGCACGCCTCATGAACCATAAACTTCCAGCGGAAACCCGTTAAATTTACGGTAGGACGAAAGGGTGTGCGTAGAGGCAGGACAGTTTACCAAGATTGCAGCAGCTATCATGATTAATTTATGGATATATTACTGTGATGCAAACGCGTACCACGAGTGCACATGGGATCGATCGCATGTGCGAGAAGATGATGGTTGAGTGTGTCTGTGGATCAAACCCGCAAAAGCAGCAAAAGGTTACGGGCAGCCACAGTCAGCTACAGATCAACCCGGTCGGAGGCCGCTATGATGGTATGGAGTTTTATTTCTGTTTTGCAATTTATTTCCTTCTGTCGATTGCCGTAATCCAAACCGGAGGCTGACTGATTGTATGTTAAGGCTAAGTGATTCCGTGTGTGTGCAGTACAGTCGACAGGAGACTGCATTATGTTTAATAACCAACGAGCTAATTACATTACATTGCTATCACTGATCTATAACATGGACTCACTGTTTTGAATGAACTTTGAAGTGTGCAAATCATTTTATATTAAATTTTTGTCTAATGTTTTAGCAACACCAATGAAAAAGGTGCTGTTCTAACACTTTATTTTAGTATATTGTTTGCCCACATTCGTTTTACTTATATGCATAATGAATCTCTAGTTAGTTCATTATTTTGAATGCAATCTCTTCAACAGCTCTGGCACGAAGCATGAAATAGACCTTCAGGAACAATCTGTAAAAGTAAATAAAAATCATTGCACCTTATAAAAACGCATAGAGTAGTGAAATCAGCGTCACGATCATCATCATCCCCTGGAGAGGAAGGCCAACGCCACACGCCACATACACTTTATAGAAAGAGAAAGGAGAAAAAAAATCAACATCGATGCGAGCAGATCGCAATCATTTACAAACACAAATCCCCGAGGTGGCAAAAAAGTGCACCATTGGCAGTGTGTGGCAAGCCGGAAAGCGGCAAGATCGGCGATGAAGCTCGTGCTAAAAGATAAACGGTGGATAATCATTTCTCGTGAAAGCTTACCCGCAAAGGGAAGTAGCCACGCTGAAAGAAATCATACACCACGATGTAGGATGTAGGAATCGGGCGGGCGGATACGCATCGGCACATTCGTCTCCAGTAGGAGAACTACGCAACGAGTACGCGTACGCCGGGAAACAATAATGATCGCAATGTGCAAGGTAATCGGATTCGCCACCGCACGATATGATTCCTCTGCTGGAGTGGCGACAACGAAACACAACCAAACTTTGAAACGTTTTGCCTTGGGAATACACTATATTCCACGGTTTTCATCAGCATCATTATTTGTAGAGGAAATTGAAGAATCTACACAAACTGTCGCAAAGATGAATCGGTGCCTTTGTCTAAGAGTAATGTAGTTGGCACTATGACGTTACTTGATCCACGTTGTGCTAACTTTGTTGGCCGGTTAAAACGATGTTTGAAACTAATTTTAACTGCAGAACAACATCGGTAGGAGAGTTCTGGGCTTCTTCCACCAAAAATGGTGGTAAACAGCTGGTAAGAGGATTTCTAAGATACATTTACACGGGTAATGGAACAAGAAATGTACCGGACATTGGTTTTATCGATCAAAGAAAGAGAGCGTACCGTTTGTTTAAATATCTTATTGGGGGGATTGAGACTACGAATAAGATCATGGCATTTTCCGAATGTTGAAGCTCTTCTTATCTCATAGCGGTCTCGTCTCACTAGGTCTCATATTCTAGCCATTTGCACACAACATTTTCGATTTAGACTTACGTTGCCTATAGATAAAATGTTTAATTGATCATTTCATCCCTCGGACGCAGTTCATGGAGATCTGATCCTGATCCCTCTATATGCAGAGCAAAATACTGGCTTCTTGGTGACTCTCACAAATCCTCATATAGTATGCAACATTCATCCAGTCAGTCTTCCAGGATAGAATTATTAGTGCTTGTACTCGCAATTCGTAACCTAAAACATTCCATACCACGCGCCAAAAGCCTACATTACCTGCGAGTCACTGTGAAAGTGGTTGTTCGGCAGCTGGTTAGCTCCGCTCGGGGAACCGAGCATATCCATCATCATTCTGCTGCCCTGCTATGATTGTGCTGCTATCAATACCTTACGAAATGGACCGCGACAGCGGGACTGCACTGCTTTCACCACCCCCGCCGGTCAAACTGACCTGACACTGCACTAACTGCACAATCCGTGTACAACAACAACACATCAACACAACCGGCACCAATAATGCTGCTACTGCATTGCCAACAGGTGCGTTCAGCATTCCTTCGATCAAGTTAGCAAAGCATTCACACACTCACGCGACCACCAACCACAAAAACACACGGTTACTAGATTCTACTCTGCCTATCTGCTAGGGCGATAGAAAGTGGAATGAATGTGCGGGCTGCTATGGTTCGTCGGTTGCGTCGAAGAAACCTTGAATTTATAATTCTCAGCTCAGGGTGGAGAACTGTTTCGTATAGACACACGTTTCGGGTGGGCGCGATCGGCAGTGCGGTGGATTGGATGATGCGAGTTTTGCTAGGCTCGAAAGAACGCAAACACTACAGAGCCAAGCCTCGCCTGTCGGTGGTGATATAGAATGTGTCAACACTCCTCTGACACATACATTGCTTTCTTTCCGTTTCGCTCTGTTCGGTGTATTACTGCTAGTTTCACTTTTTTTCAGTGCTTTCTTTCCTTGCGGCTTAATGTGGATAAATCCGGTCTAAATCCTGCGATGATAGGAAATATTTTATGACGGTCAAGTCAGTTGTCAGTCCATGCAGGTACTATGCTACTGACCACACGCGACAAACATCACCACACCACACTACCACCATCATCACCATCACCATGACTGCTGCTGCTGCTGCTGCTGCATGTTTCCTGACCGCTGGACACAACAAAACATGCTCGAGTGACGAATATAAATGACGATTGCGCACGCAGTGTCCGATCGCACACACACTCCTTTAATGGTAGACCCCGAACATCAAACAAAGCGGACCCGGCGAGGGTGGCGTTCTGTTATGCAGGGAGAGAAGCAAGGGACCGCAAACGCGCGACCGGTTTCTTATGTGTGTTTTTATTTTCGATTCGTCTGTCTCCCTTTGTGTGCTGTGCTTTCAACAGCAGCACGACGGTTTGCTGCTCCTTCCCAAATCTGATCGACTGGATTTTTGTTTTGTACCTGTTGATCCAGAAGAAGCACACACATAGTGGAAGAGACGTTGGGCGCGACGCGACGAATTCACCCTGTCACTCACACACTCTGTTCTTCGTGTCTTGCGCTTCCAACCACCCTTAATGCTAGCATATCCAAACGTACAAACCACTCACACACACACAAACACCCATACATTCACGGTGGCTCATTCAAATATGCGCACACTACGCACAAAGCTCGTGCTCGTATGCGCGGACACGCAAAGAAACGACTTCTCCGATTCGGATTTCTATATCGCCATGGCGACGCGGATTGCTTCGCGACGAATGAGACAACAAACCACCCCGCAGCTTCCAAAGATTTCAACGATGACAACAGCAATCATGGTGTTGGCAATGATGATGATGATGATGATGATGATGGTATTGCCGTTGCGCTCCTTTCACGTATCTCGCTCACTCGCGCACACTCACTCATTCCTTTGCTCGCGAAATCTTAAGAAGCTTTTGATTTTCTTTGCCTTCTTCTTCTTTTCAGGTGCGTCAGGTTTGGTCGGCCTCTTCACCCAAAGCACCCAGGGTCTGAGAGGATATAAGACGCTTGCTTCTTTTCTCCTGTCTTGGTTATGCCGTTGAGCACATTTTTAATGCGTTGCTTATTAAAATTCGCACAACGCTTCAGCATTATTCGAATAGGAGAAGTAGTAATATCGATAGTTACATATTTGTCAGGACAAAATTAAAAGCTTTAACTCTACGGAACAAACTTCACACTTTCACATAAGAACACTTATGCACTGTGGCAAATAAATAAACATACTTTTGTTGCGATACTCTAAACCGAATAAGCGGACGCCACGCTGCGCATAGTTTTGGCCGACGAGGACTTCTCTCATTAAGACATTCTTTGATTTCGAGATTTTTGAGATTTAAAATGCTCATTCACCCACACACGCACGCACACATATACAACAAGGGAACACACATAGATAGGGGAAGAACCACAGCCCACAGCATCCAACACGACGATCCTTGCACGAAAAGCCGAAAAATCACCTTTAACTATCTCGTCACAACACACTAGCACGTTTAATAAAGCACCAGCATTAAATGTTTCACGTGTGAAACACACTTTTCTTCCACGTAGGGAACCTATCGTTCAGTCCTCCCTGAAAGCCAAAGCCCTCTGCTGGCAAAACGTTGCACGGGCGCGCAGGATCACACGCGAGAGACCCTGTCGACCGCTCGGAGACACGAAATAAAATGGACGACGCTAGCGATTTGATTTGGACCCCGTCGAGTCGAAGCAAGATGTCCCGTTTCGCTTTCTCTTTGTACGGAACCCGGTTCGGCCCCTCTCTTTCTCGCACCATCACCATCATCATCATCATCGTCATCGTCGTGAAGTCGCAGGCACGGTTGATTTATATGAAAACGACACAAGAGAGGGCTCGTGCGCGTGAAAAAAAGGGCGAGAAAGAGAGAGAGAGGGAGAGTGTGCGCGCGAGATAAAGAGAGAAACGTCCAGTCATTTAACAACGTGAGACGCGCAACAGGCTTTTCGAAACATACACGCACACATGTGCAATCCTGCGACACAGCCTGCCCTTCGTCGAACGGGCGGTATTTGCATTAGAAAAAGACGCAAAGACAGAGATAGAAAGAGCACTTCCAACATAGGAATGCGATATTTATGTCCGCGTGCACTGGGGAAAAGCTTTTCGCGTTAATCTTGTTGCTGCGTTACAACTGCAACCGAGAGCTTTGGTCCAACCGGCACCAGAGCTGCAGCTGGATCGAAGTTACGGAGTATGAAAGGGCGAAGTTACGGGCTCTCGGGGGCAGAGCGGCAGAGCGAATGCCTCGAAGGACGCTGGAAGAAGAAAAGATTATGAATTCGCGACAGGGCCTGCGGCCGTTCCTTGCGCTAAACCGAAAGGCGGCGAGCTTATCGTGTGAGTCACGCATTGGCAACACTTGCCCAGCAGGCTTAAAGGGAGTGGTGGTTGCTGGGTTTGGGAAAGGAACGTACAAGGCATCACCAGTGCTGTTACTGGCTAAGATCGTACGATTTGGGAACGGAAGATATCAGACAGAGTGAGAATATCTTTTACAATTTAGAAGAGCATACCATTAAACCTTTGAAAAATTAGTCAATTATGATCGAAAATTAGATTGCACTCAAAATAATGAAAACTTAGTAT
The DNA here is from genome assembly GCA_002091835.1 of Anopheles maculatus. NCBI lineage: Eukaryota > Metazoa > Arthropoda > Insecta > Diptera > Culicidae > Anopheles > Anopheles maculatus. The sequence goes on from KZ062694.1 coordinate 19,072, forward strand.
TTTAATTGTAGAAATTCGGAAGATATCGTGCCTCTGTTGTCTTGTAAGATTGAAAAACTTACGACAAATTAGCAGATATAATCAATTATTCAAGAATAACCTTTTTAAAGATTCCCTGTTTGTGGACTGTATACTAATATCAACACTCATAATGATACGTGCTTCCAGTACTGCATCAGTTTCATGTACGATCAGCAACGTGTCCAAAAGAATTCTTCTCTCTTCCTGAACATGCCAAATTCTTCGACGATGATGTTTGTCGATGGTTTTTAATGGCAATTCTCTTTGTTGATCTTTCGTTACAGTACGTTACATTCATATAGTTACACGTCGGAACGCTGTTGGAACTACTTTTTGTGGAAAAAATAGTTGCGGCTAATGAGAAATTTTTGAACTGTAAGCTTTGGCAATTATCCTTCTAGTCAATTACCACTTTTAATATATTCCCATATGCAAACTGACGAGCAGTTAGGAAAAGCCCACATTAGGAACATTAACATACAGTGCTTTAGGGCGAGAGAGAGTGAGAGCATTGTGTGTGTTTGGTGTCAATTAAAGTCGAATACGAGATTTCCTGTACCAATAACGTGACATTTAAACCCAATTTTGCAGGCTCGTTTCTACTTTTGTTCTTATGCTTTAAGAAGCATAGAATAAGACGATAAGTATCTGCGATGAAACATTCAAACTATCTTTTTTAAATTAGGATATCTTCACAGGTTTGTGCCTGCGTTTGGCTTTTGGCGACTTACGACAGTTTTGTTTAATCTATCTATTCATTTCTAGCTACGCAAGTAACATTAACCTTTCTTGCCAACGATCTTATCTCGCCATGGTGCGCGGACTATACTGGTGAACACACCCGTACGAAATTTGCTAAAAATAAAAGTCAATATTGACAGACGGCATGTGAAACGGGCGACAGACAAAACAAGAACAAAAACCAAAAAACCCCCCGGCCGAAACCCGTACGACATTCGACGACAGTTTGAGTTCGTTCTGAAAAACTTTTGCTCCGTCAACCATAAATCCTTGACGTGACACGGAGGATTTTTGGCCGGTTCGTATTGAATTTACATAAAGGAAGGCTTCGCTTCGCTACGTTCGTTTGTTCTTGGCAAATCAGCTCCGTTCCTGTTGCCCGTTCGTTTTGCATATCGCGTAAGAAAATGAGAGTCAGCCGCAACGACAAGCAAACGAAAGACTTTAACGCCCGTTAGCAAAGCAAACGATGGAGACAGACAAGGAACCTCCCCGCCTTGTTCTTCTTCGTGTGAGAGAGCATTTTTTGGCACACTCCAACAAACAACAAATAGAATAGACCTTTCTTTTGTCACAAACTTACGGGGTCGTATATAAAAATCACGTTTTGAATTGTTTTCATAGTTTAAGCTGTTTCAGAAATCAAATGTATATCACTTTTTAAAGATCTTTAGCACATTTAGCGTGGGTAAATAAATGCTATAAAAACTGTTAAAAGTGGTTACGCAATTTAGTTTTACATGTTGTAAAATAGTTTTGTTATTTAGAAAATCGGATAACAAGCAAGCTGCTTACCTGCTGCAAGCGTTTCTGCAGATGATGGTGTTGTACTAATTGCATACCGTTCGGGTGATACTGATGTTGTGTGTATTGCATACCATTAGGCGGACACTGTTGTGCCCATTGCATACCGTTTGGTACTGGTGGTCTATTTCGAAAACCATTGTAGCAGTTTGGCAGCCCGAGTGGATGTGGCTGCCGCTGCGCTCCATAAAGGCCAGGAGGAATCCCGCCGGCAGGATGCACGACTGGCTGACCGACCACTCTTCCAAACGATGCTGGAAGCGTACGGTAACGGGCCATTTTGTCGATATCCTCTGCTCTCCCGTCAAAATGTGCCGGAGAGGGTGCCGTTTTGAAGAAATGTTCCGCAGGATAAAAGTTCTTCGTCGTAATAGCGGACGATACGTACGAGTTTCGTTTGCGTTTCCCTTTCAGTGAGGCCGAGCACGATTTGCGTCGATGCCGCTGACCACCACCACCCCCATCTGAGCTGTGGCCGGATGACTTCACGATGCTTTTGACGCCCACATTTGATTTAGGCGTACGCCTTATCCACTTTGGCAATTTCATTTCTACTACGTGTTTCGTGTAAGACTAAAGGCACCAAACACCCCGTTATAGATGAATGTAAAAAAAATCACTTCATTTTAATGTGTACGATGACGGTTTAACTTTTTTTTATGGAAAACACCTTCCACACACGCACAAACACACACACACACTCTCCACGCTACGAGGGCCAATCCCTTTTTTTGTGGCCCACCGTCTTTGCGCGCGCGTTCCACTTGGGCTAATTAAATTAGAACAATCTTATTGCCACCTCTTGACGGGCGGCACCCGACACTCTAAGGAAACAAACAGCAGCACATTTGTTTAGCGATGATCCAAACAAAAACCAACATGGAGGGTGTAGAAGTGACGCATGAAGCCACAAGAAAATTGATTTTCTTTCGCTTTTCTTCGCAACATGGCATCCGCACCCTCCAGTTGTGGCTAGTGGCCAACGTACACACCACAACACAGCACTCTGGTACACGCGTGTGAGACCCGTGGCTTATGAATGGAGCCTGACCTTTCAACCTCCGCAGGCACTTTCGTCTCTGTACCATTACCACTTGCGAGACGGTTGGTCACTGGCTACGATTTGCGATTTCATCATAATTTCACGCACGAAGCACATCGCACGGTCCGTTTGACCAACTCCGCCGCCCCGTAGCCAAAGGTAGTACACACAACACCAACAAAAAAAATGATATGCGCCACTAATTCGGGTTTCGGAGGTCCAAGCAAAGGCACCGACAGAACGGTAACGATTTCGTATGCTTCTATTATTTGATGGAGGTTGGTGAAGGCCACTTGGGGCTAATTTTGCCGGTTTGCTGTTTCGATTTTCTCTTCGACTGGAAGTGACGACCACAGTGTGGAGAGCCCTAATCGCAATTATTACAAACGCCCCTTTTTACACACAGTGCTCGCCGAAAGGGGCCGATATTTTTTAAATGTTATCACATGCTGGCACTCTTTCTTTAGGCTCAACTAGTTATATGAAAAAAAAAAACGCTACAATCATTCGAATTTTGGATTAAAATACTTTCGTTTTCACCGCACCATTGTAATATGAATACGAATTGCAACGCGTGTTCAAACATAGCTAGTGACCGCAAAGGCTAGAATTGCAAACTTCTCACTACAAAAAAAAGGGAAAATAAAAACACACTCACTAGCACTCGAAGGACTAGAACATTAACGTACGGCGTGTTAGTAACGACTAACGGCTGGCCAGAAACGAAGTGTTACAAACAGCACCAGATATCGCACGAGTGTAACAACACGAGTTCGTACCGTCATCGTACACAGCGTGTCGTAGCCACAGTAGTGTCTTCGTGGTAACGTTCGTCGTTCATGAAAATGGAAAATCGTTTCCATTGCTATCGTTCGTGAAAACGCAGCTCCTCTCTGCCCATCGCTGCACCCTTCACACGATGGGCAATGATACGCCGGCAAGTGGTTCGTATGGCTCGCGAGTGTTAGCCTGTCGGTACATTTCGCGATGAGGTTGTTCGTAAAATTTGAAACATTATCAGGTTTAAAGCAGTTTTTTTAATCTCAAAAATTTTTTCACAGGAGAAAATAGGCGACTTTTAAATGGTGATTTCCATTTTGTCTAGGATATTTTTCCTTTTATGGTAGACTCTTGTAACAAACGTTCACAAAGATAACCCCACCAGGTGCTTCTTAATCAATGTTTTGTTGCATTTTCTAATCAAACTAGACTGTTAGAAAGCTGGAATCTGTCCACTAGCATACGTTTTTGTCTTTCTACAGAAGTGTGAAAATGTTGTAAAACTTAAAGATGTTGTAATCGGCCATCAAAAACTGCTCCAAATTAAATGACAAAGCTGTACATTAAAAAAGCATGCCCTCAAATAAGGTTAGTTAATGAAATATTTTGTCACAAAACATTTAAAACATGTAAATATTATAGTTGTTTTGGTAACAGGGAAAACAGAATAAAAGCCGATCAATAAAAGTTATTTCTTACAAATCGCACAAAACATTTTTATCAACCCTTAGATGCAAACAAATATCGGCTTTAGGGAGTGTTTACGCTACCACACGTCAATGCGCTTTGTCTTGCTTCCGTCGTCAATTGCACAACCTTCCCACAGCAACATTTTACATTTTCCCAAGGATTAAAGGACGAACATCGGTCTAACGACCAAGCTAACCTACCTTCCACAGACCTGACGACGTTAGGACTGTTTGCTGCTTCACGTGTATGCTCTCAATTCCCTACTGATACCGACTCCCTCGGCGCACGGCCCGAAACGGTGGAAAGCAACAACGAAAAAAGTGAAGCATTCTGCAAACGAACGGTGTGAACTGTAAACTCTGTAAGCTACGTTACGTTTCGACAAGGGAGCGACCGACTCCCGGAAAGCATGAGGTGAAGCCGGTCAACTAGCTGGCTGGGTGGCAAACACGAACGGCAACCATCCAATATGAAACGTGACCATGCGCACTGCCAATGTTTTTCTTTCCCCAGCAGTTGGAACCCAGTTGTAACGGTGGTCCCCTGCCGCCGTTCGATTTACTTCCGATTTCGATATTCAGCACTTCCTGGCTTGCCACCCCTGCGACAACCGATCTGCAACCCTCATCCGTGCGTTTTCGGGACGACAACTCGTGGCCAGACATTTAACCGACCGTACAGCTCCGGGCTGGCACGTACTACAAAATAAGATCAAACGCACACGCACAGTCCGGCACAGACAGACGGGCTGAATTCAAACGAAGGATACGTCTGTCGGCGCGAAAGGACCGTAGCAGTAGCAGCAGCGGTAGTCCACCCCAGTTTGCCAGCACTCCCTGTACACACCGCAGGTTATCGTCCTTCGATCAATGACCCGCTCTCCTTCTCGCACTGATTCGAACGTGGCGATTTCGATTGGATAGATTTTTGTTGCTTAATTTGCACCCTGATCCTTTCCATTGCCAATCGACATACAGCTCTTTTCACACTCTTACTCTTGCAGTACTAAGCGTAAAGTGGTTGTGACACAAAAAAAAAACACCCCATCGACTATCAAAAGGTGAAACTAGCGATATCCTTTCTGCATTCCTGGCGCCGTCGACCAGCGTACCCTCAGGCCGAGGTGGGAAATGCGTCGTACGCCAGCGCACTGTATATGTTCCCGAAGTATGTAGCTATGTGGGTTTGTTATTGTTTTATTTGCCGCACTTTAGCATACCGGCAATCCTTTCTGAAAGGGTCTGCGGGTTCAAAACTGGGTGCGTAATCATCCTTTCTCTTTCGCACCGTTTACTAGGAGTATACGTCGGTCGGCGTTGCCAGCGTGTAGAACAACTGCCTGCCACACAACCGACGTGCCCGGTGCATACAAAATTAGCATATTTATACGCCGGACGTAATACAATTACGAGCCAGACCAGACGGTATGACTTTTTGAATAATAAACAAACAGATTGCTAGAGGAGTTTCAAAGCAAAAGCAAAAAAAAAGGAACCACCCGATGGAGTCGCGTGTGCCACATGGAACAATCGATATCTTGAAGGGGTGTTTATTTGATGCACCGTACCATTCTGTGAGTATCAAGATGAAGGGCAGCGATAATGAAATAGCAAAATTACAACATCGTTGTTAGGGCCAACTTTTCCAATCAACAGTTAAAATGATTCCCATGTTGAAAAGTAATAAGTGTTGATTAAACAGAGTTACACACATTATTTTGGTGTTTACCAAAGATAAAGGATGCGTAAACACTAAGATGATGGATGAAGATGATGCAATATGTGATTTAAGATTTTGTTAAATTGACCCTATCTCTTATGCGCCCAAAGATATGCAATGTATCGTCTCGCGATCAATACTTCCTGATTCTAGATTAAATTCACTGTTCTAATTTAATATACGCACCATCGCAGGAAATAAAAAAAAACACATAAAAACATGAATCACTTACCACCTTTTCATCCTCGACCACCTGATCCGCCAGTACCTCGATCGTTTCATTCACCGACCGGTACGTTCGCTGTTCTTTTTTCGATTTGCTCCGAAACAGGCTGGCCGTTTTGTTCTTCAAGTTGAGCCTCCGGTCCGTGGTACCACCGCCGGTCATTTCACCGAACGGTGGTGAGCTAAACCGCTTTGGATTGAAGTAGGAGTAGGCGGCTGATTCTGACTTTTGTAGCCGCTTGTTTGACGGTGGCAAGTGGCCTTGACCCAACGCTTGCCGGATACTGCGGAGAACACTTGCGTCGGGGACGCCATTGCCGGGCGCATTACTGCTATTAACGGAACTGTCGCCGTTCGACGATCGATGGTTGTTGCTTTGGTTGTTGTTGCTACTGTTGCTGCTGCTCCCATGGCTTACAGACGAGTTGTTAAAGTTGTTGTTCGAAACGGCAAATTTGCTCTCACAGCCAGCGAGATCTATATGGGTTGCTGTGCCGACTACTGCCGTTTTCGATGGTAACTGTGGAATTGGTGGTGGTTGCTGCTGCTGTTGCTGACTGCTGGCAGCTGAAGCTGTTGCCGAAATTAGTGAGGAACGACGCGAGGAAACAGTATTACCGATGGGGACCGTCGTGGGAGTCGGTGTAGATGTGCCACAGTAGCTAGTGCTTCTACGCGATCGATTCGAATCAATTGTGTCCCTTTTGATTTTTTTTAAATTACCGATGTTGAAAAGAAAAAGAAGGATAAAAAGAAGGAGATATGAATACATAATTAACTTAGAGCTAGAATTGAGGATATTACCACAAAAATAAGTAGAAGTGGAAGGACACAATTTCATCATGTCTATAAAAATTTGATAGCTTGAGCCACAGCAGCCTACCTTTTGCGAAACTGTGGACTACGGAAAAAGACCGGGCTGATCGGAACAAAGTAACCGAGCTGTGGAGGACCTCCATCGGGAGGATGATAAGCACCGATCGTTGTTGGTGTAGGCACAGGCGTACAACCGTCAGTACAATCTTCGTCCGTTGTTGTCGCATTACTGGTAGTTGTTGTAGCACTGTTCATAAAATGTTCATCGGAATCATCACCGTACGGAACGGAGTTTTCCGGCACCGTGTAACAGGAAAGATTGGAAACCGGGCGTCGACAGCCGGGATAATCACACTGAGCATTGTTGTAGCCCGTATACATTTGCATTTGATGATAGTCCATGTTGTATCACGTTCACTTTAAAGTTGCCGAATTTATTGTATTACACTTAAAAACCGTTCACTTTAAGATAGCGATGCGATGAAATAGGAGATACAATAAGAGTATAAAAGTTTGTTTTCCATATTATAACTTTCCTCAAAATCCTTCTTAGATGTGTCTTGACTATAGTTCAAAACATTTACCACGTAAAACAATACCAACAACGCATAACAAAATAGCATAGTTCCACTTCGAAGATGTAAACCAAACGAAACCAAAAAAATACCCGCATCGATCAACGACACTTTCGTTCGTCCAAATATTTTAGGAATGCGATGGTTAGCCAACGGGACGCCACAATAAGGTAACCGCCGCTAGATTGAGCTGCAGTAAAGCAAAGCACCAAACATCTTCTCAGGACAATCTTACACATGTCCTCTTCGTCTCTGTCCTCACATTCATATTCTTTCGTACGGATCGTGCGTACCAACACGATTCATTGCGTTTTAGGGTTTGTTATGCTTACTGTTGCATTTGTCGCATTCTTGGAATAGAATCGGTCCGTCTTAAACACGCACACGTCTGTAGGGCAAACCACAAAAACTATTTCTCAATTGAAGGGAGTAGGAAACATGTAAAGACTTTCTGTAAGAATAAAGATTGTCCCACCGATTAGAACGTCTGTTTTTTTAAATACATAATTTTAAAACTGTTTCCTACGTGTGCGTTTGAGTGAATAAGATACGCAAAATGTATTAATGCCTTCGTTAACTTTCATGTTAACTTTCCCTCAAAATTAAAAAAAAAAAACACGCTTCCGTGGTACTGCTGGCTGCTCCAGTTTTCGCCTGGTATTGGTTTTGTTTTCACTCTCTGTGTCGTGCCTCTCGCCCCAAAGTCCACCCACATCATCACGAGGTCACGATGAAGGCATTCGAATGAAAATTAATAGCGTTGATGATGGCTGTGCCTTAGAGCAGTGTAGAAAAAATGCATTAACGTCATTATACACCATCACTACACATCCTAGAGAGTCCACCATCCTGCAATCAATCGATACGCATTCGATATCCGTAGAAAAATTATTTTCTACCAACCTTGATCGTCTTTCGGAAGTATGGAAAACGGCGCCATGCGGATTGCGAAAGAAGAAAGTGGAGAAGCGCACCTAACGATCTAGCATAGCGAAAACACATAAATTCTCTTCTCACTTGTTTCCCTTACTTCTTTCGGTCGATGATCAGCTACATTCCAAAAACGGATGAATAAAAATATCACACAGCTTCCCTAAAAATAATACCATACACTTTGACGCGTCGCCACTTGTAAAACCCATCGACGGGGTTAAAGATACGCTGCCAAACTGCGCTACCAACAAAAACCGTTGCCACTGTTGGCCACATATGGAAAACCATAACATAGAGACAGCTGAGACCGATGGGTCGTTTGGATTTTGCAGCAAAATTTAAGACCAGCTCTTCATAGCTGATGGAGGCAATGGCCACACGGTACGCAAGAAAACACAGCTTCTCTCACGCTCTCTCTCTATTTCTTGTTGAAGAGCACGCTTAAACTACATCCGTAACGATGCTCATGATGAGACATGAAGTCTATTCTAATTCCTTACAGACAACACACGAACGAATTGAGCAACTTTCCATTTGGCCACATGAATGTGGAACCGATCGGAATCGATCTTCACGCATTCTTGCGAACACGCTTGGTTACGGTTTGCGTTCCGATTACTACACGATTCTACTTCCTTTTTGTTTTACGGCACACTTGTTATTCTAAATCTTCGTTACATTTTCAGATTGGATTGCACCAATGGCAAACAAAACCCATCTACAGTGCGTAGTAGCTACTTGTGATAGAAAATAAAACATATGATTGGTTTTTACTAATGTAAAACGTGATTTGTAATGTGATCGTTGACTCGTGGTATCGTTAATTTCCTGCCAAGCAGTCAATGGCGACAGCCAATCTTTTTGCACCATTTAAACCCCTTTGCAATGATTTCTTAGTCCTATCTTGCTGCTAGCGTGTGCTTCATCTTTTTTGCGCAATCGGATCGGTGTGCGTATGAAACCGTGTGGGGCACTTGTTACGTGCTACACGCGCGAACAGCAACAGTGGCCACGGCAGCTGCAACTGCAACGAAGCGTCCTTCTGATGAGTTCTTCTAAATATAAATATGCCGGTGCGTCGCGTTCTGGATAGGCGACACTTAAGCGCCAGCCACGACTGAACGAACGGATCTCTCCCCCTACCGAGGTAAAGCGAGAAAAGTGCATTTCGGTTGATACATTCACGAGTTGAAAACCCCTGACAGATCATCGTTACCAGTCTGGCCACTGTCATGTGCATACATTTTGCCGGGATAAATCATTTCGAGTGGCGAAAATAGATGATTTATACTATAGCAGCATCCCATTTTTAACGTCTATTTACAGCGTGGCTAGTGACTTTACGATAGTTTTACGGCATAACTGCAGCATCCGTGAAGTGGTTTTGTGACCTGCTTTACCTACAATTCTGCGCATATGTACCTCATTTGGGTCTCCTTGTTTTCTTCTAGCGATTTTATTAATAATGCTCTAACAAAGCCTCTCATTAAACGGAACACAAAAATCAAACGATTCGATCGACAAACCACCACACACCGACTGTAACAACACGGGAAATCCACAATCACGGCTTATTCACGGTACATTGCACCGGCACGACGAAACGATCACCACAGTCACCCAGTCACCAGAAGTGAGTTTTTTCCTGAGTTTTCCTCTGTCTGGTGACAAAAATATACTTTCCCGTCTGACGCGACCTTTTTTCGCATTTATTTTCATCACTTTTTGCACGTTTTTTCCGCAGAAAAAGGAAAGAAACACACCATCCACTACCACTACAAATTCAACATCACTTGATGTGCCGGGCCTATTCGCAAAGGCATATTTTAGTGAATTTTGCACCAATTCTTAATGGAATTCAGGAAAAGTACGGAGCACGAACACACTTTCACAGATTGTGAGCACTCTCAGAAAGATTTGATAGACGAAGTGACCACATACGCCTTGCTTTCACTTTCACTTCGTTTTTCATTTACAATTAGAACTGTTTAGCTTCTTATCCTTACGATATGTTTTAAACTAGCACGGACAAGGGATAGTACACGTTCTACACAATCCGAAACGCGACTGACCGAACGCAATCCGATCGCGTGCGTGCGTGAGAGTATACTGCCAGCGGAGTACACAGTTCGATCTGCGTCGAGAACATCAAGCAGTGCACACAGTTTGGCTGCCGGCGAGAGAAGCAGCATCGCAAGTGATATCTCCCCACGAAATAAAGCTTCTCGTGCGCATGGTGCGGCCTCTTTCGTAAATTGGTGATTGAAAAACCTAAAACCAAAACAAAAAAGAAGGAAGTCCCAAACCATGTGTTCTAATTTAAAACATTCGGCTGTCGGCAAACTGTCACGACCGGAGCAGCGAAATACGATAATCGGTTTCAGCGCCGTGGACATCGTCGCGCGGAGCTTGAGCTTGAGTGAATCTGCCACCGATGAACCCAAACGACGCGATGACGGGGCAGGAACGTTTCTGTCGACGTCGTGGGAGACGTGTGTGGACACACAATTTGCGACCGCCATAGTTTCCGTTGATCAATGAACAAGCATGCGGACGGTGGCTTGGCATGCTTGGCGACGTGAATAGTAACGGTGATGGGAGGTAATTAATAAATTAAACCCTTACGCTCAGTTTGCTCTTTGGTCTCCATTGCAAAAGCAAGGAAGTCGTATAGCCCACGAACAGGTTGGCGTAAGCATGGCTTACGTCATATAGAAAAAAATCAAAATTGTTTAAAATAATGAGTGCGATCGAATTTCATCTTACGTAGCACATTCGATCCCTTAGGATTATGGTTGCTCTTTGCTGCTTTATATTCCTTAAATCTTGTTATAATAACATTCAAATATAGGAGGAATAAATTGTTATGAATTCCAGCTTTTATGGTCACATTCTCCCACGATCATTAAATAAACATAAACACAGTTGATCGTAATAATTCAACCCGAAGGACTATTTCACTACAGATGTGGTCCTCCTCTCATTTTGCTGAAGGTGTGCAGAATTTTTCACCGTAAAAGATCATAAATCAAAAAACAGTTTTTAGAGTAAATACAAACAAATCCCCAGAACGAAGTTTGTTTATGCTGAATGATTCCGTTGAACAAATAAACCAACACTCGGTTCCATCTGCACTCACTTTTGCCTAACCGTGATTAAATGCTACACTTCCGAAATGGAGCAATGCAGCACTGTCCCACTTTGGGATGAAATGTACCGACACTGTTCCTCACACCTCGGTCCTACATCCAAACTACATCCCACCGGAAAGGGAAAAGTGTGATCGAATCTAACCAGTCGAAGGAAGAGAAGAACAAATGATGATGATCACTAACCATCGAGAACGAGATGTGAGAAAATATATCCCGTAACCCGGCGTTGGATGGGACAAAAGCAAACAACAAAAAAGCAAGGCTTCCGGCCACCCGACCGGAACACGGAAAAAAGTCATTAAACTGCAACCGATTAAAGTTTATTTACGGAGTGTGAAAGAGTTAACCCGGCGCCCCCCCGAGCATACCACCATGATGATGTTGGTTGGGCGGTTAACCACCAAAGGCCAAATAGCAACGTTTTACCACCACCGGTCACTGTTCCGTTTCGCCTCCGGATGCACCGCCAACCTTGCATCAAAAGTTGACCGATGGTGCAGCTTTGCTGAATTCACCGTGGGAAATATGCGGCGTTCTGTTGCAGACTGGCTGTAGCATTTTCTAATCCATTGCGGTACGTGTGAGGACGACGGTGGTCTCACTGTCACGATAGCACCTTGTTCTAAGCATACGCGACTGTACTGTAGCCATAGGTAATGCTGCTAGAAGTGTTATTTAAATATTTAATGCAGCACAGTGTATCGAAACGTGCTTGGCGCGTGTGTGTGTTTTGTCCTGTTAAAGGGATTGCACCGACACACCTGGACACCCTTTCTCTCTCTCTGAATGCTCGAAACATGAATCCCTACAACCAATTCATGAGTAACAACGTTTCTATCATGATGCAGTCATGTTTACTTGTGCTTCATTAACCTACATTAACCTGCGACACAAGTGACACACACATGATACTGTCGGTGGAACATATTTATCGGTGCATAGGTGTTATTTTTTTTATAAACAAGGTTCACTTTTTCAAAGGAGTGTGCTCGGGTTAAATGACCTCCTTCCGGGCATCTGTTTTGGGACGAGTCAATTCAGCCCATGTGCCCAAATTAACGTTCCTTTTAATATCAAGTTTCAGTGACAGTTGCAGTAATGGTGAATACGGCGAGAAGCAAATTTACATTTAAAAAACAACCTGTCCCAAACGAAACGAAACACCGAGCTTGCGTAAGCACTTCTGGCCGCAGTGGGAAGGAAAAAGATGCCACTCAGCTTGCACACCTTGCCGGTTGTAAATGCACCAGATGGTTTAACCTTGAAGCCGGTAATAAGGCTGACGTGCGTATGCATTGATCAGTGGTATAATATGCAGAGGATCGCATGTCCCTGTGTTGTCAAAGTTTTCCTCCTTGCCGTGTTATTCCCAAAATTATGGTAACGTTTTGTTCCGGTCTCCGACACACGATCGTCCTTCTCTTATATTACGCTACATCCACCGTCCTATCAACAGGTGGCGGTAACCTCTCTCTCTCTCTCTCTCTCTGTGGCTCAATGCTTTTTTATGGATTTTTTCTGGTTGAGAATGAAGAAAGATAAGTGAGGACATACTGCTGCTCGCAGGAAATATACCGATTGCTTACCTGCCATTCTTGAGTGACGAATCATCGTGCGTGACTCCCGACAGAACGATATCCATCCCTGCAAAGTAAAGAAAACGAAGATCAGCTATGGTTGTTAAGAAAATTCTTGTCAAATTGCATGAATCGGACGCGATATGTTGACATCAGAGAGATCGACACGGTTCGACTGCTGAAACCTTGAAGCAATGCTACGGATACACGAGTTGCAGATGAAATCGGAAGGAAATATGACCACAAAACCAGCTGCGAATTTGGTTTTGAGTTGCATGGAAACATGAGTGGAACTAAGGCCAGGCACAAAACGAGTCACAACAAAAACGAAGCGGAAAAGGCAAAGTTAAGAAATATGGTGAGTGTGTGAACGTGTGTCGTTCTCCTGCCAGTTCCTCTAGCAAGTACGCTGGCCTTGACGATATGCCGAGCAGTCTTGCTCTACTCGGTGGATCGTTGAATCGTTGTTGCCCTGCTCTAATAACATGGCTGTTAGTGTAGCAGCAGCTCTCTCACAGCGGCGAAACAAAACGAAAGGAGTAAGAACTTGTGTAAATTTCCACCGTAGCTCAGCAGCAACTTAACCATGTCATTCTAACCGTACACCATGCGCCTACAGTGGTGGTCACGGGAGCGAAGGTTAGGGCTGGTTAGCGCGACCGGGCAAGAACCGAATAATAAATTTCCAATTGTGCTTGCTCGATAAGCGGAAAATAATGGTTGGCGCTTTGGGAAAACTGGAAGATCCGCATCAACCACAGGTATGGAGGCATGGGCCGCATGGTCTAGAGATGGGTACGGCTTGCTCCCAGGGAAAACCATCGTTGCTGCCGTGAGGTTTGGTGAGCATTCCAGACAATACGTTCTGGCCAGTTCTGTTCTGTTCTGGTGCTTTCGCGACTCCATTTTAATGAGAGCAAGTTTCTTAATTAAACATGAAACACCTTCCGTTGCTGGTTCCTGCCCTTTAAAATGGTTTGTGGTGAAATTTCAAATGACCTGCCTGTGTGTCTGTCTGTTCCCGTTGTTTCTGGGGATCAAGACAGCGACAAAAGCAAATAAAATGTGTAACAAAAGCTAAAGATACATAATTTCATCCTCTCTCCCATAGGCTAAATAGATGAGCGCCAGGAACATTATTTTCAACCGTGCAATTAATCTCAAAACTTGCTTTTTACAATAAAACCGCACTCTGTTAACGATCCTCTGCGCAAGGCGAATATTATGATCTAATAAAACTAAACTAATCCATCATCAGAATGGAGCATAATTTTTATCTATAAAATAAGCAACGTGGCAAGAACAAAACTTGAATAAAAAATAGTAAAATACCTTTTTTTTTTAAATAAACTTATGTTTACGTTAAATCCGATCGTGTAAACCAAAAAGCGTTTACCAACCTTTACACAATAACAAACGAAATCACCGAAACGATCGCATTTGTTTATTTTATTTTTTTCGTCATCATATAGTAAAAGAAACGATGTGAGATTTTTACAAATAAGTGTTTAACAACACTTTAACAAAGTATCGAAATCAGGTGTCGATGTTTATGCATAACCCAAATAACAAACTGTTCTACCATCGCACATATAAGTACAACCAAAACAGGAACGGACTAACAAAAGCCATTGCTCAAACTGTTTTTAAGCAAAGTAAACCGTTTGGCCAATGTACGTTTGTGAATGTCAACATGGAGCAATGTGTTGTTTGCTAGATATTTAAGGGAGTTTTTTCACAGCAAAACCGATTAGCCTGCACACGCATAACTGGCTGAAAGCTGGCAATCAAAATTCCAATCGAGCAATCGATTACTGACTACGGTACATCAACAAGCAAGTTAAATTTATTACTTCATTCTTCTACCTTGTGGATCCCCCCTAACCGGAGGTTTAGCATTATGCTGTTTCCCAGCTTTCGACCGAAGGCCTGTCAACCTAAAACCCGAGGGAAGCGTGTGTTGTGCGTTTACCACGCTTACCACACAATACAATGCACTTCATTATCGATTGATGGCCATCGAAAAATGAAGGTGTGTCTCCGGTTCCCCAGTGTTACATTACATTCGCCACATTTATCTATGCAGTACACCCCCTCTAACCCTTTGGTTTGGGGTGGGTTGTTTGTTAGTTTAAAAAAGTGATCAAATCGATCCAGGTTCTACCCCAAGTTAGTTGGTTCAAAGCCCGTCTGCTGGAGACAATTCTTCCCTGCTCTCGTCGACTCATCCACGCAATGTCACGCTTGAACAGAGCTTGCCAATCGTCCGGATAGAAGCGTCTCACGGATTCCGTTGTTTGCATACGCAATGAGGGTGGAGTCCCTCTAAAAAAAAAAAACATTGTGCCTGAACGCAAACATGGACGAACTTACAAACACACACACACGCGCAATGCAGCACTTTTTGGGGAGCAAAATATTGTGCCCGTAAAACGTAACCAGAACAAATTGTTCGCAAAGAGTTGACCACACTTTCAAGTGACTTCTGGCACTGTAGTGGTTACCCGATGACATCTCTCGCTTGTGTTGAGCTAATCGAAAAAACACTAAACCACGATGAGTTGCATAGGACAAAATTGCGAATGTCACGGTCTGGTGGAGCGTTCTAATTGAGTTTTGAATAGTTAGGAAAGGCCACAACAAATTAATTGATCTCTCCATTGCGATCGTTTCGGTTAACTCTGCCAACCGAATGTAAGCATTTTAAATTGTTCGCAAAGAGTTGACCACACTTTCAAGTGACTTCTGGCACTGTAGTGGTTACCCGATGACATCTCTCGCTTGTGCTGAGCTAATCGAAAAAACACTAAACCACGATGAGTTGCATAGGACAAAATTGCGAATGTCACGGTCGGGTGGAGCGTTCTAATTGAGTTTTGAATAGTTAGGAAAGGCCACATCAAATTAATTGATCTCTCCATTGCGATCGTTTCGGTTAACTCTGCCAACCGAATGTAAGCATTTCTACCTACTTCCTACTAATCCAATTTCAACGCTTATGACTCGGAATCCGGCCAATTTGTGGCTTCCACACACTACTGATCACCTTAGATCGGAAAGCATTATTGTAACACAGGTATCGTGTTGACGACCGTAGTGTCCGGAAGACTTGCGGGCCGAAACTTAAGGGCTTGTGGTTTTGTGGAACCGTTGCTAATGTATTTGTTACATCATTTTCTTGTTTGGTGGTTCTTTGGAAGCTGGAAAGCACCTCCAAGATGTAGTGTGAAAGCTGAAAAAAGATCGTTTCATTCACTCCGCGAGCTTCCCGATGCTTCATTTCCTGTGTGGCTTTGCGTCCGATCTTCGATGATCATTAAGATCGTCAACAGTGTACCTTTTTTCCCATCCCGTCCCCGTGGTCGACGCTGTTGTTGATTGTTACTTGATAGTTTTCCATTCGTGATGGACTTTCAGATCGAGCTTTTTTCCTTCTTCTCTGCTACTTGCTCTGCTACATAACCAAGATCGTATTATATCTTCAATTTTCTCATGCTCTACGAACGTCCCGTTCTTTTGCTGCCGGTTTGTTCTTCTTCTTTTTTGCGTTCATTCAATGGTCCTCCACGTGTCGGTTGAAGGCTCTTCGTCCGATCATTGGATTCTTTGCGGCGTTTTCATCGCATACAACAAGTGGACTAATTAGTCACCTGCAAGAGACCATCGCTGCCGGTTCTTGGGTTGGTATTTCCGGCTGGCTGTCGGTGATGATGGTCTGACCGACAAAGCGCTATCAACAGGAAGTTGAACCAGAATGTCCGGATGTCAACAAGAATCCGTTTTTTCCGTTGTAATGGGTGGATGAACACCCTTAGCATTTTTACAAACTAATGCCTTGAGTATCCAAAGATTTGTTCCGAGGCTTAAAATTTGTGGTTGAACATGAGTGTCATTTAGTTTCTCTAGTCTGCGCGCAGTGTTATCAGTAGGGAGCTATCGATCAAACAATTTCGATCTATTGACAGGATGATAAGCATATTTCTTGGCACTTTGATTTCTAAATCGCATTTCTGAGCGACTGTGAGATTTGTTGGACGACCTGATATTTGAGAATATATTCTCGATGTTTAGTTATGCTCTTACCACGTACAATTCCCATCGAGTCGAGTATTGTGTTCTTGACCATGTGGTACCGTCCAATTGCCTTCCAATATGCTAAATGCGGTTGTGGGAATAATTTTGAATCGAAACTTCACTTGCTGCTGCTGCTGCTTGTTCATTGTTTTCAATCGCCCATTGGAATCCCAAGCACCAGGCTAGCGGCGAGCTGAGGCGAGCCCGCGCTTATATTATTACACTCCAATCCAAGTAGCTTCTTGCTGAGTGTAAGTTGTTTATTTTTATTCACCGAACGGCGTAAACTCTTCCAATCCAAGGAGGCTAAAAGTTGCCACGGGTGCTGCTGCCGGGCTAGGATGGTACGTTGCAAGGGAACCGATCGACAACTCAAGCAATAGATTCCGAGGCTCGTTACAAACACATGTATGTACGTGCCTACGAGCTTGTTGTACATCTGTGTGTCTGTGTGAGCAAGCACAAAAGCATAAAAACCAACAGCACACACACCCCAGGGCGAAGACGAAATGGTGTTGTGCTTGGTGGTGATGCGGCCGTGGACTACGAAGCGACATAAGACAGACGCCGACAGCCGACAGCCGACCTTTTTCCAAGCCCGCCGATACCACCCAGCACAAAATGCTGGGTAGAAAGGGAACACGGGACTGCCTCGGATGGTTTAGACAAATTGAAAGGAAAAATAATGCGTGGAATAAAAAAAAATCGTCCGTCGGAAATGAATTACATACTGCGCTGTGGGACCATTTCAATTCATCCGAATTTCCTGCCGACTACACCACTTTACCACTCCATGACAACGAGAAAGATCTTCATTGTGATGACTGGGATGGAAAAAAAAAACAGAGTTGGTTGCATTTAATCGCTTTTTCTGCGCCACCACCACCACCACCACCACCGGAAAACCATTTGAACTCGTGTTGTACTCATTTCCATCTGTTGTTTCTTTTGCGTGCAGTAAATTTCACTAATGACACTGTTTGAGACCGTGTTTACTACACATTGAAAAATTGGCACACTTTCGGCATCGGATGAATCGAAATGCAAAAAAAAAAACGTAGCAACCGACCCGCAGAGACCACACACTTCCATCAAAGCAGCACACTTTCTTCTCACTTTCACGCAATAAACTTACCCTCCGTTACGGCAAACGGGGTTCCTTCCGCTGGAGGCTGTACGATGGTAGCTGGTTCGGAGCTGGACGGAACGTTGCCAATATTCGCCACACCATCGTCATCGTCGTCCACCTGGGACAGTTTATCGTTGATCAGGTCCGAAATCAGCTGGCTACACTCAGACTCGATGGCGTAGCAAAATTGTTTGAACTTTTCGAAGCCGTCGCGGGCAATCAGCTCGATTAGCTGATCGCAGCGCGCATCCAGGCTGGCCTCACCGGTCAGCTGTTCCTCCTGGGCGGCCGTTAGGACGCCGGCCTTTAGCAACACCTGCAGCAAACTCGTACCGATCAAATCACGCACAATCGACAACCGATGACGCATCAACAGCGACCGCACTTCACCCGTTTCGTCGGCCATTTTTTGTATACCGATGATGCTCTTATTTACTATCTACCACCGGGATGTGATTTGCCACCTACATTTCACTCTGTATGCACTTTGGTATTTTTTTGATCTTTTATTTTGCAATCTAAACAGATTTATATTCACACACCCACACCACGCGGCTGACAAATTCACGATACTGCGAAACACGCCAACAACAACCGCGGAACACACCTTCAAACACTACCGCTAGCGTACACACGAAGAATTACTCTGAGAACGAACGCTGAACTACACCGTCGGTGGAGAGGATGCACATCTCGCGTGCTGCTTCAGCGGAGCGTACGTTTGTGTACGTGTGAAGAGGTATTGTAGTTTACCGCACCAACAAATTTAAAGAAATTGTAGAATAATACATTTCGGCTGTGTGAAATTCGTTCAATAGTTTATTTATTATTTATTATTAATAAACATTAATGGTTTGTATAAGAGACTGGTCAGGTTAAGAGAAAATGGTTAATAAAGCGTCGGTGGAATTCTCTAGGGAGGTATGTTTATGCAGTGCCATGGTGTGCGTAGAGTGTAAATCCGAACCCGAAGTCTACGCACACTACGTTGATTCTGTTTCCTATTCGCTGTTCGCCTTTCCTTGCATAGGTTAAAAAGAGAGGTACGACCGGTTTCCATGGTACAATTGTTTATGAATAATTAATCAGCTTAAATAAATAAATCATCTACAACAATCCAACTAAACTGCAATTCTAAGCTATATGTGTACTTTAGGAATTTAACTATAGTTTATCCAAAGAAAAGGAAGCATAGTTGAGTTTATTAACTTTATTATAAATAATCTGCTTACTAAATAAATAATATTTTTTCAGATGTTTTTAACTTAATTTTACGCGTATCTGCACATTGAACGCTTTTGTAATAAATTATTAAAAACATAAATACTTACATTATCCTACCTTGATATCGTAAGGCTTTTGCATTAGCCATGTTGCGTTAATAGTGTAAGCTTTTACTAAAGATCGACAGTAGAGTATCATTTCCGGTGCGATTCGGCCTTTTCGAGTGGTTCTGTGTCAGTACCAAAACCCATACAAAAAAGTCTATAAAATGACCTCCCAGCACTGGCCTGTGTTTCATTTTCCCATACTTCTTGTACGGGCAGTAACAGTACCGGTGCGAGAACTCCGTTCGATACGGCGTACGCATACCACGTGCCAAAACATATACGGTGTGATATTCTGTCCGGTGTGTGTAGTGCGAGAGTGCTGTTTTAAACAAAAAATACTTGCAAAATGGTTTTACTCGCACCATCATCATCGAATTATAACGGAGAGGAAGAGCTGAAGGTTCAGCTGCGTAGCGTTATCATCACCCGCTCGAAGGAGGGTGCAACGATCGACGAAATAATAGGTACCGGCATTGGCAATCGCCGAATGACCATGGCCACCGGTACGTTGATGCTAATGTGTGTCTGGATTGTCTTGTATTTCACTGTCCTCCACGTAGACGATTATCGGGAGCTGACGGGGACAAACTTGATGGACCTATTTTTCAACCGTGCCGTACTGGCCAGGTATCTGTCCATGCTGGACAACGTTTGGTGCACGACGGATGGTTCGTGTGGCTTGCTGCTATGGTTCTGCAGCACACCCAGGACAAAACACGTGGTCCATATGATACAGCAGCAGCGATCACCACGTGCTGGTAGAAGCAGTTACCGACGTTACATGCCACGTGTACCGGTAGAAGCACCGGTTAGTCAGGATCACCAGAGTAGCAGATTAACGGTCGGTACGGAAACGGGCAACACCGTGGTAACGCACGGAGTGTATAGTGAAACGGTGCAGGTGCAGGAGCCCGCAAGACCAAGCCGATCCAGCCGTTTCCAGAGGCGGACGACACGCGTGGAACGGTACAATCCGTACTCGCGCCGGACCACTGGCCGTACAGGCGGTACAGGCTGGAGGCAATCCCGTTCGGATGAGCTAGATTATGTAAGTTAATTTGTAAAAGGACGAATCATTCTGGCTGTATGTAATCGATTGATTGTCTTTCCTTTTGCTCTCCATTGCAGTCGATGTACGGACCATCGTACCATCGTCATCAGCTTGTAGGAGACGACTTTTTCCTAGCCATAGCTAAATGGGAACTTGGATTTTCATTTGACCAAGGTAGGCACACTTCACCTCCAGGAAGAAAACACCCTCACTTATTTTATGCAACGTCCTACTATCATCCCACACAGGCCATTCGATTGATATGAGCGGGCTATGCATCTCAGGACTAACGCTCTCGGAGGCGGCCAAACGGGTCGAGGTAGCTCCGTTCATAGCAGAACACGTGATAGTTAACGTTGGCACGGTCGACCTATTGCATGGACGTGCAATGATCGATCTAATACACGATTTCAACCAGCTAGTGGCCCGGTTCCGCGAACGCAACGTCGAACCGATCATGACAACACTGGTGCCGATTGCAAACAGTGGCGGCCGGACACCGATGGCCGAACGGTTGCTCAAGATGAACGAGTACATCTGCCGTACCTGTCCGCGCACGATCGATCTGTGGAAGCACTTTGTCCATGCGAACGGTACGGTGCGGTTCGAGTGTTACCAGCCAGGACCACGGAAGGTATCGGGCAGCATAATGCCGCACGTACTGTGGAACAAGTTGGGCCGCCAGCTTATGTTGGGCGTGCTGGGCAACGAAATAGCCGCTCAGCTAACTACCGACGAACAGTGGAGATATTACTAGACCGGGGCACGCTCGGGGTTTGGTCTGCTTCGAGTTGTACTGGTAGCGCCGTAGTAGAGTTTAGGGCTTTCCTCTTAAGTATTTGCCACGCACCCGCACCCGGCAGTTATTTATTTCTACTTTTTTTTAATTTGTTATCTCATGTTGTGTGTTATTGTGTGTCGCGTTGGTGACCAGTTTCTTAATCCTTGTTAATTGTCGCACACACCTTCTATTGTCCTAATTGTTTGCATAGCTTAAACTCTTTTAATGTTAAACAACCAAAAAACGGTGGTATCGCACTGTTCCCTCCCGATGGTAACGAACGATTTGCAGCATCCTTCGGGCAAGAAGATCACACTGACCACCTTGGCATCCCGGGAACAAGCGTATCGGACAGTGTGGTTTTCTGTTGTTCCCCAACTCGGTACGGGGGCACGTTTAGTGTGACGCTCCAAGAGTTTGTCCTTCCGGAAGACGAATTGATGCTTGATGCGCTTCACACCTTAACTGGGCCCAGGGCGTACTCCGTACCCGATGCAGCAGCAACGAACGAGTTCCAACATTCAGCTCTCCAGCCGGCCGGTCCAGTTTCAGAGCAAAAGGGAGAGTGCATATTTGAACTCCAAATGCAAACGACGAGAGGCTTGCAACTTCCGCGACCGGTCATGCAAGCTTCCCGAGCGCTCGTTACCATAGGGACGGAACATTTAAGAAGCATCACGGAGTGTGCGACAACAAACGCTCACAAAGCTTCTGTGCAGCAGAAACATGATCTGTTTCCTAGGCAACTGATGTACCAACCTGTCTGTCTGTTTGATATATGTTTTTTAGTGTCTTTCGTGTTTGTGCACTTATGTGTCAATAAAAATTGTACTACCCAGTGCAAGTGAATCGAACTCTTCCGGCAGTCTATTGGACTTATTTTTGCACGTGTTTATTGCCCATAACTCCGGTACAACGGAAAACCATCGAAACGTAACACTACCGTTCCTATTTACGTTATATCGTCGATACTGTTAATTTTTGCGTGTGAACAAAAGTAATCATTTACGTAGTTCCGGATGAATTTTTTGTCTGCAAAGAAAAAATGGTAATGTTTAATGATGCCTTTATCAGAAATGGGACCACTTTGCTTACCGGGATACTGATTCATGTAGATTATACCGTCGGCTAACCGTTTGGCAAGCTTTTTGAACAAAAATCTGTTCGCTATCAGTCCATCGTTTAACGGACGCATCAGCGCTTGCACTACCCACTTCGCTATTCGCTGCCTGCAGCTAGACACCAGCACCTCGTTCAGCTCGATCGACGGACTGTACGGTCCGAGATCCTGTTCTTCTCCATCATCTTCCCCAAATAGAGTTACGAACTGGGACTGTACGAGCCGTTCATACCGGCGGTAGTTATCTTCCGCTATTTTTACTAGCAAATTGCGCAGCTTCATACGCTGCATGTGCAACTCGCATGGCCACATACTGCAGCGCAAATCTGGTGGTTCCACCGGTAGCGCAGACGGAACCAGGATCTTGCGATCGATTTGCGGACTCGACGATGGAGGTGGTAGAAAGGAATACTGTTGTTCACCTTGAAGTGATTGAACATTAGGTGTTTCTTTTGAGTCGAACATGTTCGTTTCATCATCGGATGGTTCAAACATTGCTTGCAATTCTCTGAGAATTTCATCATCCATTGCTTCGTTCCGGGGCCGTTTACTTTCCGATATGTGCGGTTCGATAGTGTCTATCGGTTTTGACGTATGTTTCGATGTTTGCACTGGAAAGGTACATTCAGAAGATACGGTCCCATCACCGATATCGTGTGCTAAGTGTATCGTTTCTTCCGATACGATGTTATTTCGTTGAAATAGTTGCATTTTTTCTTCCAAACTTATCTGCGGAACGGTTGCTAGTGAGCGGTACTCCATAGGGACACTGCGAGCAGCAGGGACCGTAGGGTTTGTGTCGGTCTGTACACCGACATGGCACTGTTCTCGCTTCACGAATGCAGGCTTAAACTTCACATCCGTTATATTGGGATGAATTAGCCCGAGAGTCGTTTGCTTCCGGATTTCTCCAATCTGAAAGCAATGCAATTGGAACTGTTTAGCAATTAGAACACGGCAAGTAATGAACTCGATCTTCCTACCTTTTGGAGGATAAAATTACGATAAAGAGATGTAATCATACAAGCTTGCACCTAAAAGAAACCCCAAACATGCGATGCAAATGTTATTACTCATCAATATACCTCGCGTCGACTGTCCTCTTACCGCTCGCATCTCGATAGTTTCGGCACACTGTCTCAGCTCATCATCGGTGAACGGATTATCGTTGTGGTTGCTGCTGCACGACGCTAACCACGTGTGATAATTCTTCCGTAGCACCCGGTCCAGGTAATACAGATACTGTTGACGCACTTTAGCCGAAAGCCGGTGAGCAGGCAACTGTATGTCCTCGATTAGATCCTCCGTTTCGATTGTCGTGCTGCTGCCATTGTACGAGTGTTCCTCCACCGTCGGTACTTTATTTGTAATCTCGAACGGATCAAATACACTGCCCCGATAGACAAAGTCGAATGGATCCGATTCGACATCGCCACAGTATTGCTTGTTGCTCCTAACGGTATCACAACATAATATCGCAGTTATCACTACACACGTTGGATTGGCTTTTCTGACCAAATCTTACCATTTCCGCTTCAGCATCTCCAAAAAGCTTCTGTAAATTATCGATCGGTTCTGGTGTACTGAAACATGTTTTAGGGGGAAAGAAGATCCACACGCGCGCGTTGCTATGGAAAAAGAAGTTTGTTTGTAAACAAATCGGCTGTCAGTAGTGTATTTGACATTTATCCGTATGTTTTGCAAACGGCGCAATTAAATCCGCACCGACAGGACCGCAGCATCACAAAGCACATATTTTGGGAATCACATTTCTGGGTGATACCCTCCAAGGAAACGCATTGATCATGTGTGGCCGCACGTGTCTGTAAGCATCGTTGGTTGTGCCTTACCATTTGCGCATACGGAAAGGTTTATTAACTGTTGTTTCTTTTCTTAAGGACGCTGGAACCAAAAGAGCTGGAAAGCTGCTGTAAGTACAGGAAAACAGGCCTCAGCAAACCAAAACAACCGCGCTACCGAAATGAGTTCAATTGTGGGAAAAAGTATGTACCTTCGTTCAATGTGGCACCTACGGACGTAACGCCAGTGCTCGTTTCTGCAGTACATTTCGATGATTCGTCGGAATCGGGCGATCGAATGCTTGTACCGATGATGTGGGGCATGGTACCACGCTGGCACAAGGGTGACTTCCGGAAGCACGGTTTAACCACCAACAACTGTCGATTGGAAGGGTTAGCATTCTCCAAGCTGTACGGGCCACCGCTTACTGCTGGCCAGCGCTGTGTCATACTTTGCGAGGGTTTTTACGAATGGCAAACCGTAAAACCGATGAAGCCATCCGACCGGCCAGCCTTCTTCGTACACATGCCACAGGATGAGAAGATTAAGATGGAAGACAAATCGACCTGGGCGTCGGATGATGGTGGTAAGCTTCAATTACTTCGCATTGCTGGACTGTTTGATGTGTGGAACGACGATAACGGAGACAAGCTGTACAGCTACACGGTGATCACATTCGAGACAGAGGGTCAATTTTCCAGCATACATCACCGATCGCCAGCCATTCTCGAGACGGATGAACAAGTCGCGGACTGGTTGGATTTTAAACGAGTTCCTGCAAACCGAGCACTTAATCTGCTGAAACCCTGCCAATCGATCAAGTGGTACCGGGTGTCGAACATTGTGAATAACTCGCGCAACAAATCCGACCAATGTAACAAGCCTTTGGCGGAGGGAACGTCAGTGCACGGAGAAGGCATAAAATGTCCCGTAGTTCCGAAAAGCAAGCTAATGCAATCATGGCTAATAGTTAAAAAAAGAAAAACGGATGATTCCGAACAAAATCTGCCGGCAGACGAAAAGGTGAAGAAAGAGCAGAGAACGGAACCGATAAGCAAAAGGCTCAAGCCCGATCCAGAACTAAAGCTATCCGCGGATGAGAAGGTGAAGAAAGAGCAGGATGCGGAACCGATGGACAAAAATCCCAATCCAGATCCGGGTGTGTAATTAGCTTAGTGTATTAAGAAATTTCCCACAATTTTTGTAATAAAAGAAATAATTCTCTATGTTAGGAACATCTTTTATCGTCTTATTCATCCATTCTATCCACATTGATCTTACTGGCCGATGTTTGCAGCGATTTCCTGGAAACGAATTTTAACTTCAAATGCTGTATGCTTGCCGCACTGCCATCCCATTCCTGAAACAGTTTGAAGTTCGTCGCATCACACAAATCGGGAAGCTCTATACCACCGCCACTGTTGAAGTTTAGCTTTTCCGTTTCTATCGTAGTTTTTATCGCCGCTTCCCGTGCTGCATGCTGCGTTGCACGATGCTTCCCAATCGATTGTACTATCTTAATTTGTTCCAGCTCTTTATCAAACCGTTGCAGGTACTCATCGATCAGCGCTTCATATTCGGCCTGGCTTAAAGGATGCTGTCGCTCTGTCAGTTGCTCCGCAAACCAAGCTAACTTTTTACCAACCACATTGGCTTTAGCGGCATGTCCAAGCTTAATTTTTTCTCGTTTATTTATTCTGTAAAGAGGATAAGTCTGTATCATCCAACGAAAATGATGAACGAATGGGATCTGTTGCCTACTTTATAACCTTGCGTGTAAGCGCTAGTGTTTTCCTACTTTTAGGATGTTTGCACTTCGCTAACTCCTTTAGAATGGTTTGTTTAGGCTGCAAATGGAAATTGAAAACGAAGGATTATTGAGTGTAATGCTGGTAAGGCGACATTTTGATGTGACTTTACCATTTTAGCAAAAATGCGACACCACCAACGGCAAAACAAAAGGCGCACACGATGTTTCGGTCGCAGTGTTGTGAAGTAGTTTGACAGGTGTGTGCTGTTGTTCCACTTTGTACCGAACTGTCAAACGGTGTCGGTATTTCAGCTCTACAGTTTACACGTAATAGCGTGGATGACGGTCGTGAATTCTTGGTCCAACTTAGAAAGTTTCTGTCTGGATTTCGATTCGTTTCATGTCATCCCAAAATATGTAAAACGAATTTTCAGTTGCTATGATTTGTACAAAACGGTTTATCAATTTATTACTACATAAGTAGCAAAATTTTAAAACAAATTTATTCAAAATCGTTAAATTACGCTCTCAAACATGGGAGGGAAAGGATATAAGTCTTAAAATATATGCACACACACACTTTGGAACATGAACGATACACTATCTTACTTTACCCGAAAATAAAAATATGATACACAAGCACTCGGTTAAATTAAACAGGTTTGATAGCAACAGCACGACGTTACAAAGACCTAAGTGACGCCGATCCCTTGGGTACATAGGGCAGGATTTATAGTACAAATTGAGTAGACTTTTTAAGGTAGAAACGGTAATTGCTTACCGCAGGGATTGGATGATTCTGACTATCCCTTGATCATAAAGTTTGGTACGCTGTTGAGCGGATTCGCAAATGCATACGTTTCACGCAGATTATTACCCAACTTCACTGTATTGTTCGCAACGGTTCCAATGCCTCCAAACATGCGTCCTACCAGTCCTCGCGTCTGCGCTGGCTGCACGTCCGTTGCTTTCTGAGAGTATTTTTTACCTAACAAATAAGAAAAACAACATTATTGTAATAAAAAAGGATCGTTACCGCTTCGAATGATTTCTTTTTTCTGCTTACCGATTAAAAACTTTAGCACCGTGCCGTTAAACTCTGTCGCCATCTCTTGGTGCGGTGCTCGGCCACACTGTTCGATGATTTTGATGATGAAATTTTCGCAAAACTCCGAACTTTTCACGACCGTTTCGAGCTTGTAAAACCGATCGTCATTCCCGGTAATGATCAAGCAGGGACACTGAATGATCTCACCTTCCCGCACCCGATAGAACAGGAAGTTGCGATAGTAATTCAAGGGCCCCCGCCAATCATCTATTTGGCAGAAGCTATACAGGTACGCCTCCATTAGGTTATTCGTCAACGTGCCATTCGTGCCGGATAGGTAGAGTTTTTCCTTGGTAACATGGGAATGACAACGCCGAAGGACTTTATCGGCCGTATGCTTCAGTTCCATCTCTGGCAGCATCGGTAACTGGAAGACGATACAAATTGTGCGATTGATTAGGGCCGTTTGCTAGATTCATCACACTGCACTGTACCTGAACGAATTCTAGCCAGTTCCGATTGAACGGCGATCCTTTGGGCAGATTATCCCACAGCAAGTTCGGATGGGGAGTCGAGACGCTAACAAACTTGTCAACCATTTCCGGATTCGTGTGGGCAAACAGCCACCTGCCAGAGAAGTGATGAGAAATAACAAAAGATAAAACAAATTCCATTTGTTATGATAGATAGACTCTTACCCAATGGTTGCCCCCAAATCGTGGCCTATGATAGATACACTTTTAGCGCTGATGGCTATCAGAAATTTGCGCAAATCTTCACACACTTTTTTTGGTGTGTACTCGAAACGCCAGTGCGGTTTGTCGGAGTCATTGAATCCTTTTAAATCCAGTGCGATAACGTGGAAATAATGTGTCAGCTCCGGTATCTGGAATGTGAGAGGCGATTAGCAATAGGTCAATGGTGAGGTGCGCACTACCGAGTTCAGAAAATCATGCCATTCCACACATACACACACAAACACACCTGATAGCGCCAACCAAACCAACAGTCCGGAAAGCCATGAAGGAGCAATACGATGGGATTACTTCGACTGCCGGCCTCGACGAAATGTAGCTTTGTGTTCTGAAAATGTTTGAAATCGTTGAAAAGAAGCTTCTTCGGGCCGTGCTAACGGTGCGCCATTACCTCAAGCTTAACGTACGAATGCCGGCCAAGATTGGTGTCCGTCATGAAGAACGGTGGTTTGTTTGGAAAGTCCGTCCGTTCGATCGTACGCCGCATGATCGCGGTCGGATTCACCTTGCACTTCACGCTCTCGTACAACCACTTGAGCAGTATCACAAAATTGGCCAGCAGACACCGGAGATAGATCTTGGTTATTTCCCATTTGGGCACCACTTCCAGCACGTCGTAGTCACGCTTCTGAATGGCCATTATTATTGTTGCACAGATGCAAAAACGGATGTAATCTTTCGTCACACTCGCATACGTAAATTGTTGGGCGCTTTTGATCGCACACAGCTAGGCAAACTGTTGTTCTTAAGCATGCGACACTTCGTTGCACTTGTTCCTAACCGGTCACAGTAACCAGGTTGACTAGGGATTGGTTATTAAAATCAATTACAGATTACACTTCCCGACCGGGCGCTCTAGACGAGATCGATCGCACGATGTTAACCAAGTGAGCGGTGAGTTAAGCACGTGTTGCTCCAGCAACCACCACACACACGGTCGTTGAGTATCATGAGGGTGAATAGATGATGGTCAGCAGATGATACGTTTTACGTCGATTATACCACTAGTTGTGTCACAATCGGGAGTAGCAGCTAGAACTAATGCTGTTCACTGCACTTGAACCTGGGGGGTTGATAAGCCACCCTTAGAATTATTGTTCACTCTTGCGTGTTACACGGACGCGAATGGACGATTAAGTGGTTTCCCATTAGCGTGTGCATCCAGACACTTGGAACTTGCTGGGTCACAGGCGACAGCAGGTTGATGCTATACGGGACACCTCACTATCTCACTGCCACGGAGTTACAAACGTACGTTGATGACGTTCGTTGCTGTTGTGTATTTGCTTCGCCGTGTGCCTTCTAGATCTGGATGCATTTTTGAAGCTGCTAGAGTAACGCGACTCACCAAACACAACGTAAATCTGCGAGGAACATCCGATGCGCCGTCACTGACGGTCCTTCCTATTCTACCCAGAGACGACGCTTCACGCGTAGCACACGGCCGCAGCAACACCACGCTTCGATTCCCGTGTGTGTTTTCGATGACTTCCAGCCGATTAACCTCTAGGCATTTCAGCAAGCAATTGTGATAACGGCTCGGACCAAACACAACAATCCACCGTTCGAAGGAAGCTCAAATGCTGCTCATCACCGTCAGACAAAAGTACACTTCACATTTCCAACCAGCACATTGGTCGTTTTTTGGGGACGGTATAAGTATATTCTGCTCTTCTTATCACGCATTAATTTTCCCGTTCACTGCACGATGCGCGCACTTCTTTAGGGGGTTTTTTTTGCTTTCGTTTTACGTCTGCAGAACCCCATGTAGCTCTGGTTGAATGTGATGAAGTTCACCTTACTCCACAACGTACGTACCGTGCAACACATAAAAACATAAACCAACGCTTGCTATGTTGCCCACTCCACTCCCTCGAGGATGAACGCACACGCCGCTTCTAACGAACGAAGGGAACACGGCGAAGACGAAACACACAGAGAGAGAGAGCTAGAAACGCAAAAAAGAAAAACAACCACCTTTCGCTATCGTTTCGAGGGTAACAAAACGAAACCTCACACACACACACACACACACACACATTCATACTCGCACACACGCTTCCCTTTTGGCCCTTATTCGTTCACACACGCGCGCTCGTCCGTGCCAAAGATTTCGAAGGAAAGGAAACAAATCTACGCTAATCTGTAACTTCCCCGTCATTGTTGTGTTGGTATTGGTGAGCACGGTGAGCAACAAATTATGTCATGCGGTTCAAAAAAAAGGTTCAGCGAGACTGGGCCGTAGCGCCGCCGCATCGTACCATCTGATCGGATCCGCGGAGTTCATGTTGTTCATGAAGACACGGGGTCGAAAGTCCAGTGCTTCGTCATAGCTGAGTTGTGACGTAGTTTTTTTTCCTGACTAGCTGCCCTTCGTCAACCGAGGGTGGTTTGAGAAGGGAATAAATGTAGGTCACGCGCAGGTTTAAATATTCGTCACACACAAACTCACACGCGCACGCAGTCCTACGAAGTGTACGAACGATGTAACACTTTACACTTTACGGTTGCGTATTGTGCAAGGAGTATTTCTCCATTACTAATTAAATTTGAGGCTTGCAGTACAATGGATTCTCAGGCTCATCGAACGTAACGTAACCACAGCAGCGACAAGACTGACACCGTTTGCTTCCTGTAGACCGAGATTCTACCGGCGCCCTGGATCGCCCTCGTAATCAGTGATTACAGCGCTCGGTTACCGTTGGTTCTTACCGTATCATTACGCTTGCCATTAGGACGACCTGGCGAAGCCTTGCTCGTTATCTCACGTGCAAGGTGTCATGTTGTAAATTAAACATTATAAACAGTCATATTGTCGAATACAAATATAAGTAAGAAACACAGTGGTACTTTCTTGTAAGCCTTTCTTGAATTTTATTGATAGCTTCTTAGGGTCGTGACTTTCATCCTAGGTGCCGTCAGTTCGTATCCTGGCTTTGCAAGTATGTTTCACATTTAGGTTTCACATATACGGTTATTTCCTTTTTTTGAATTGGTTTCTATCCAATATCGCATTTAACACGTAGAAGAGTGCGCCTGTGCGCATACATGTCCGCTGTTGACAGTAGCTCCAGACCAGAATGGACCAGAATCCGAGCGTTTGCACGTAAATCTAATCCCCACACGCGGATGTACCGTGTTGAGTGCTGGGGCGGGGTTGTGAAACAACGTTTACGCTAGAGTAGCAGCAGCAGGCAGAATGTAGCGGTTGATTGGAACGGTCTAGGTTTTCTGCCAAAGAGGACATCTAATTCAGTACTACAATACGAATCAACTGCCACCATCGTTTGCATTTCTTTTGTTGCAACCACGTGCGTTTGGAGTGTGAAGTGAACAACGAAAAACCACGAAATGTGAAGAGATATGAGAGAAAACAGGAAGAAAATCAAATAAAACAACTAGCCCTTCCTAGCCCCAACAACCACCGAAACGCCGAATGTATATAACAACAGAAAATAACAGAACAAAATATAAACAGAACACAGTTTTAGGATCGTAAATGGTCTTTTCTTGTTCATATTCGCTCATATTTTTGCATGATGAATCCTGCATAATTCCTCCTTTCGCTGGTGAGTCTTTTTTGGCTTTTCTCTACTGTCTGTCTCACTCTATCTCTCTCTCTCTCTCTCTCTCTTTCTCTCTTTCTCTCTCTCTCTCTGTCGATGTTATCACGGCCAACCAAAGGGGAAGGGGTCTTTTTTTCACTAATAAAGTCAATTGCACAAATCAAAAAAAGTTTCCAAGTGTTGTTGCAGTCCTGCACGTTGAGCGCGTTATTTGTTTCCTTGTGGTAAAATGTTTGCATTTTTGTTTTGTCTTTTGCTCAGGTATCGATTCATCCTATCCTGCGGTGTGGTGGAATCCTACCGGCTCTAACGGCCATTCCATTAGTGAGATGGTATATCGCGCTATTTTCCTTGCCCAGTCAAAATATCATCATGATCGTAACGAAGCCATTGGATTGGTTCGAAACTGTACTAACACTACGGTAGCGGTGGCGATCATGCTGCTAATTGCAAGCGCAACGACAACGAAGATGATGCTGTCCATAACGGCGTAAACGGTGGCGATAGTGTGACGGAACTGAAGAAGGGCGGCGGCGTCCATGATGGTAGATCCGCCCTGCCAGCTTCGGCCAGCGATCTCGTCGACAGCTGCTGCAGCGACCGTGTTCCGGCCGGTGCCATTTTTCCTTCGAAATGCTTTACGATGGTGGTAAAATAAATTAGTTACCGATGAAAACAGTGACAGCGACGGCGATGGTTTGAGGGAAGAGAAGATGTAGCCGGAGCTTTTCATGATTTCCGCTCTACCTTCGCCGAGGTCCTTCGGCGTGCACGGGGCTACAATCTGATTGGCCAGATTGGAACATTCGCGACCGCTGCCGGTGTTGGGTGCCTGCTGGCTGACGGAACTGCTTCCAACGGTTGACGAAGATGAGTGTTGACGTTTTAAATTATTACAATTATAAGTGTTATCAGTATAAGCATGGTTAAGTGGTAGTTTATCGTTAATATTAATTCTTAGATTATTATTTAATAATAATAATAATGAATGATTTTTCTTCAGCCACGCCATTACCAACGCCACTTCTTCATCGTCGTCGCCATGTCCACGATCAGCATCATCTTCATAATCATCATAATTATTATCTTCTAATAATAACGTAGAGAATTGGATATCCTTTCTTATCGCTGCTACTGTTGCTGCTGCTGCTGCTGCTGCTGCTGTTGTTGTTCGCATTGCTAGCTCATACTCATATTCCTCTGCTTCTACGACTAGTGACGGATGTTGCTGTGTCTCTAGTTATTTCTTCTTCTGGGCCTTTTCGGCGGCCTTCGTTACTTTACCACCGGACGCCTCCTTAAAGTTGACCGACTTGATGACGCCGACCGCCACCGTCTGACGCATGTCACGCACGGCGAAACGACCGAGCGGCGGGAACTCCTGGAAGCTTTCGACGCACAGCGGCTTGCTTGGCACCAGGTTGACGATGGCCGCATCGCCAGACTTGATCGACTTTGGATTTTCCTCCGTTACCTTGCCGGAACGGCGATCGCACTTCTCCTTAATTTCAGCAAACTTGCACGCAATGTGAGCGGTGTGGCAATCGAGCACCGGTGTGTAACCGTTGCAAATCTGGCCCGGGTGATTCAGCACGATGACCTGCACAGAAGGAGATAAAGTAAAGGAGATTAGTTTGAATGAAGAAGTGGTCCCCATACAACCCGAAAGTATCTGGCGACGACCATATCGCATCAAGATTTTTTTATTCTTGAAGGACGTCCACACCGATGGCGGCAAAGTACCGAAGGCGATAACCGTAAAGTGTGAACTAACTGAGAATAAAATGGCTTGAAGAACAAACAAATCAAGGTTTCGGACGAAAAAATTATCAGCAGTGTTCTAAAACGTGAAAGATTCTACTTCGCTCTCTCGATGGCTGGACAGAGTCACGCTGTTTCCAAGATCAGTTGTACACGATTTAAAAAAAAGACGATTCTAAACCGTATCAATCAGGACCCCCAGTTGTGCCAAAAGTGTCAGCTTATCAGCTGCATCCGTTTCGTTTGTCCAACAAAAGCATGACACACGCCAGGGACACTATCAAAACATTGATATGCGGACGACCGTCGTTGATAAAGGCGTTACGAAATAATATATTTCGTCTCCCAGAAGAAAGTGTGGTTAGCATAAGAAAGATCACGCTGTTGGTTCTTTGCGTGATCATTAGCATCGATCATTGACAGCATGGTTAAAGGCGATATTTTTGTCCACAATGTGTGCGCCATGTGCGTATGCGTCAATGGAATTTGTCTTGACTTTTCCTTTTTCTCAGATATCTTGTGTACACCGAGAAATTGCGCTTTACCAGGCGGACAACAATTGCATCCAAAATTAGACATCTCTCTTCGCCTTGTTGATGCTGAAGTTTGCTCTTCGTTTTTGTAATAGTACACAATGTCTTCTTTGTAGTGGCCATATTAGACGACCCAAAATATCTTAACGATCCTAACGTATTATAAAAATTGTGCCTTATATTCCCAAACAGAGTATAAATTCCTTCTTACCTGAGCAGTGAAGTCAGCGGCACCCTTCGGTGGGCTGGCCTTGGAGTCACCGGCAACGTAACCACGGCGCAACTCCTTCACCGACACGTTCTTCACGTTGAAGCCAACGTTATCACCGGGCAGAGCTTCGGACAGAGCCTCGTGGTGCATTTCGACCGACTTTACCTCAGTCATGATGTTGACCGGGGCGAATACGACCACCATACCTTTAAGATAGACAAACAGAAACGTAATGTTAAAGAGTTAACAACGCCCAACAGGGAAACGAATGCAATGGAAACCTACCTGGCTTCAGGACGCCGGTTTCAACACGACCGACCGGTACCGTACCGATACCACCGATTTTGTAGACGTCCTGCAGCGGCAGACGCAGCGGCTTGTCGGTTGGGCGCGACGGCGGCAGAATGTTGTCCAGGGCTTCAATGAGCGTCTTGCCCTCAGCCTTGCCTTCCTTGCGCTCGACGGCCCATCCCTTGAACCACGGCATCTTGTCCGACGGTTCGAGCATGTTGTCCCCGTGCCAGCCCGAGATCGGGACGAACGCAACCGAAGCCGGATTGTAACCGATCTTCTTGATGTACGAAGACACCTCCTTCTTGATTTCCTCGTAACGCGCCTCATGGTACGGCGGGTCGGTCGAGTCCATCTTGTTAACGCCGACGATCAGCTGCTTGACGCCGAGTGTGAAGGCCAGCAGGGCGTGCTCGCGGGTCTGGCCGTTCTTGGAGATACCGGCCTCGAACTCGCCGGTACCGGCGGCAACAATCAGCACGGCGCAGTCAGCCTGCGACGTACCGGTGATCATATTCTTGATGAAATCGCGATGGCCAGGGGCGTCGATGATCGTCACGTAGTACTTGGCCGTTTCGAACTTCCACAGGGCGATATCGATGGTGATACCACGCTCGCGCTCTGCCTTCAGCTTGTCCAGCACCCAGGCATACTTGAACGAGCCCTTGCCCATCTCCTGCGCTTCCTTCTCGAACTTCTCAATCGTACGCTTGTCGATACCACCGCACTTGTAGATCAGATGGCCGGTGGTGGTCGACTTGCCCGAATCGACGTGACCGATGACGACGATGTTAATATGAGTCTTCTCCTTACCCATCTTGTTGCTTTCTTCCTTCTTGCTGGCTCAAAACAAAACTATAGAATCCAACTAAAACCCGATCTCGCTCTCGCTCTGCACGCTTCTTATTTCCTTAGCAATATCCGTGTTCTTTTGCTTTGTCTTGATGATGCCGGGGGGGGACACTTCTCAAACGCTCGCTCACTCGTACGATTTGCCGAAAATCTATAAGAGAATAACAAGTAAAACAAGACAGGGCGCAGTGTATTATTTGTTGACCATTCAAACGCGATAACTATTCCGACGTTCAATAATTTCAAACGTTTTTGGGCTCATTATTTTCCACCGTTTTCTAACGAACCTTTTCCTCCCGTTCACATTTGATGTGCTTAAACCGTGCTGTTATCTGCTTCGACTGGACCATAAGAATCCAGCAGACGTAAGACATCAGGATTACGTGAAAGATCCTCATCTTGGTCTTGCAAATTAATTCACACTCTCACACACTCAAGATAAGGATGTTGTTTTGTCCAGGACTCCAGGATAATGGTTACCGAATGGACTCCAGCTATTTGGCAAAGGAGGAACCCGTGCCAAACGCCGCTTAGTATTCTACACGTCGTTCCTTCACACTGACAGACCAATTCTAGACTGATCGCGATCATCGCAGACTGTCGCTTGATATGGGTCTGGTCCGAAAAACGCATTCACGGTTTAACGCTGCTCCCTATCTCTCTATACACAGGCAAGCATATGCGTAAAGGCCGGACGGAGTGAGAGTTTAAAAAAAGATGCCTTTGAAAATACCGTATGATAGTCACGATGTTGCGTTACCGTCGTACAGCGTGTGCAGTCAATCGGGGACAACACATTTAAAAATCTTTTTCAAGCATTAAAAGGGTTTTGTGTTCCCCTTTTAAAAAATTATTGATTTTTTTCATACAAAAATGACGTACGTAAACTAAAATAACCAAATGGCATAAAATATTAATCGAATGTATTGCAGTACATATGCAACATTCAGTTACGTTTGAAGAATCCAAAAATAGGATTGAAGCAGTTGGTAACAAAGTCTACAATATGGCATATTAGCATTAAAAAACAAATCTCGCTAATCATCAGTCGAATGATTAAGTGCTTTGGGAAGAGAAAAATTAATAAAATTCGCACGTTAACTTCCACAGCTGGCGTGACACAGCTCTCATCACATGAATGGACTGGTCTTGTATAGGACACACCATTGGCTCAACGTCGCTTATCGCACAGAGAAGGTCCAGTGGGATTGCTACAAACGTTTGCAAGCAAAATGTGTTGACGTAGCCACAGGGCTAAGATTTGTTTACTATTGCCCAATACTTTTGCCAACCAAATTCAAGATTATTAACCCCATACTTCACCAGCCCTGAAGTGAAACCGGTTGTGGGCAGTTCAGAACCACGCCAAGTTGAAGTATTAGTTTCTTAGAAACAATTCATCAGCTATACTAAACAATCAAAACAACAACAGCGTGTTTTGATGAACACTTTGCTTTTTTCTGTTTACTATCAGAATTGTTTCTGTTTTGGCTATTAACGTGTTTTTGCCACTTTAAAATGAAAAATGATTCATAGACATAATTCAAAGCAGGCATACGGAAAACAATTTGTATCAGGCAGTCGCTTGAATGGTGATAGATTTTATTTTAATATAAGCAGAAAAAATCCTGCTTGTCCTTTTGGATAATTTGTATAGAAAAGGACATTTTTCTCTTAAATCAAAGAGGATACAATGCAACCAAGTGATCAAAAGTGATGTAAAATATAAGCTATAGCGAGCTTCCATGGTTCTCGTAGCTGTACAGAATCTACTTTTGTATGGTAGTAAAAAAACTAACTCTCACTCTCTCCCCCTTTCACTCTCTTTTATCCCAGCAAAGTGATAAAATCGATACTCTACATGATGTGAGTGAGCATTGCACCAACGATGGGGTCAAAGGTAGATTTTTCTTGTATAGCGGGTCGATGGAGACGCCCGGTGTTGGACAATTGGACGACAATTTTATGTTATACTGTTTTTCGATGAGATAATGTATCAAATAGAAAAGAAAATGTGATCGATTGATGAAAAATGTCTGGTCTTTTTGAAATGTCTCCATCCTCCACTGACCCGGCCTGGATGAAACGAGTTGGTGGAGGTCGTGGCAAACGGGAAACGAATTCTGGACGTCGCTCATGCGCACACGAAGCGTATGATGTGTGGGAGAATCAATTTGTTAAGGTTCCGAAGAAACCACGTATCCACGATACGAAAATTTCCAAAAGGTTTTAACAAAATTACACATCTTTTTGGTAGCAAACAATTGAGAACAATTGGCTGTTATTGCGTAGTGCCGGACTCCTCAAAAGATAATCATCCCAATCAGCCCAACTCCATCGAGAGTTTACGGAAACGGCTCTCAACAGGCGCTAGCGCCATCTATCGTTGAGCATCGAACCGTACAAAGGAATCCAGGAGTAAATTTCACTTTCAAATATTTTCAGATAGATTGGCTACCAGCTATTATTCCTTTTATTTCTATTTAAGTTGTAAATCCAACTTTGCAAACCATAAATTAAGGGTAAAAGGTAACCGGCATTTTACTAGCTCCACGGGAAGACAAATTGCAAGAGAGACCGGCGAGAGAGTCTTGGATGTGATTTTACCACCGGGTCGTGATGGTAGGTTATTGATTTTTGCCCCCCACATACATCTTCAGCTACGGTGAATGTTATAAATTGAGCGGTTGTCAGCAGCCTGTCTCGTATGGTATCCAAGTCAGCCATGTTTTCCAAGGTTGCTTCGCCGAATCACTCTTTTCCTTCATCGACAAAACGTGGTGCAAAAATTGATAGAAATAGTCGAATACATCTCTACGGTCTAAACCGCTATTATTATAAGGAGAGAGGAAATAATGGGAAATAATTGTCGATGCAAATTCGAGCGATATAGTTTGTCCCAAGCTTCATTTCCCGAGCCTTTCTCATCATTACCCGGGCCGGCCGTAGCGGTGATGGTGCGATACTGCTCAGCCTCCACGGTAGACATCTTGCTGTTCACTGCCTGCTTGATCGTACGGTTTTTGACGAAAGACGGCTGAGAAATCGTCATCCGTATGTCAGTCAGCCCCGTACGTGCCCTCGTCGCCCTGAAACCGGTCTCACCCCGGGTTCGCACACTTCCCTACTGCGACGGCAGAATTCGCGTACCGAGAGACATTGTCTCCCGCTTGGCGTGTGACATGTAGGTATAAATATAGAAAAGCACATTTTCTGCTCATCGGCCGCCACGAGGTGGATTGCGTTTCGCTAAAAAACCCTAACCTAAGATTGTTCCGCCCGACAAATGTGCGGATACACACCGGGAACGCGTGCTCGCCAGGAAAAATGTTTTCCCGAGCTCGGCAGCAGCACTACAATTAGTTGGACAAAAACAGGAAAATCAACGATTACTTACAGATTGCAGTTTGGTTCAGGGCACATACAATCGTGTAAGGTCAAATGCACAAACGCACAGAGGTAGGCACAAGCACACACACACACAGACACACTTGGAGATACTTGGAGAAGGACGAAACTGCACCAGCGCACGTTCGCTTTCGATGCTAGCGGCGAAATGAGCTGCTGGGCTCCAGCCGAGGTTTTCACAAGTTTTCCTCTTCGCTGTACAATTTGCAAGGTTAGCTAGTGCTTTCCTGCTCGCGCACATGCGGGCAGTGCATGCGGGTCGTTTCTACCCTTGG
Source organism: Anopheles maculatus (assembly GCA_002091835.1). NCBI lineage: Eukaryota > Metazoa > Arthropoda > Insecta > Diptera > Culicidae > Anopheles > Anopheles maculatus. Next base: position 57,883 of record KZ062694.1, read on the forward strand.
AAACGCCTAGCCATCCTTTTCTACCATTTCACCGTTGCCCGGCACACCAGAGGCGAAGTTTGAAATGGAACTTCCTGCTGTCTTGATGTTTCCTTGCGTCGTGTCGGATGTCTAAATGCGACGTTTGAATTAGTTTTTCACTACAAGTATGTCATGCATTACTTTCCCCAACTACAATCAGCAGTAATATTCCCCACCGCTCGTGTTACAACAATGGGTCTCGCTCGCATAAGAAAAAAAAAACAAGCAGATTTTACTCTACGGCAACGACGAACGCAATATGATACCTATTCTACCTACATCACCAAAATGTACTTTTAATTGGTGATGTGAAAATTTTTGGAAAATCCAGCGACACTTCCCGACACACAGTGCCACAGTGCCATCGAGACACCACCAACCACCATCACCGGCCAGCCAGGTAAGGAGACCGGTATTGCGACATGTCCCGCAACGCCACGTTTTCACGAAAGTTGAACAATTTGTTTGCGCGAAAGAAAACTCCGATAGCACTACAATTTTTGACACATCTTCAGCGTATCTATCCAACTGGCCGATGTCCAGAGTCGATGGTGGGTGGGTGCTCTTTTCGGTCGATGATTTTCCAGAAATTTTCACACCATTTTGCAAGAGCGCACAGAAAAACGTTCCACTTACCACGAGCACAAAGGAGTGAAAGGCCGAATTTTCACTTTACGTTCCGAACATGCGCGACCAACGTGACGAATGAATAGCCGGCCGCCCCAACGAGCATGAGCCAAATCAGGCGTTCATCTGCGGAATTCATTTTCGCCCGGAATCGTCACCTTATTATGAGGCGAAGGACTCACAGTTTGTAGTTTAAATGTTCCGTACATGTATTTTTTTAAAGTTGTTTTCGGCATTCTTCTAAAATTATACACATTTCCATTCGAGGTTAAATATCGCAAAATCAATTTATGGCTTTACATGTACGGAATCGGAATTCCGTCCGTTGTCGAGTCCGAAAAATTCACCAACGAACATATTTAAAATGTTCAAATGTATTGAAAATTTTTACTTTACGAAACCCTTTCTTGTATACATTGATAAATATCGATAATTATTTTGATATATTTTTTACACATCTTTTTAAATATCTCGCTCTAAACTTACAACACCACAAATTATTTCGATCACCTCGGAATCGAAGTTCATTTGCATCACCTTCAAAATCACAAACATTTTCGCCCTCGGTACGCGATACCGGTGATTTCTGATTTCATTTAGGGTTTTAATAAACCAATACATTGAACAAAAACGACACACGCAGCTATGCTGCCAGACAGATAAAGTGCGCTCCCACCTTCTTCTCCCAAACTTCCACCCCATCCTAACGTCGGAGATGGGATAAACACCGATATGGCGAAGTGGCCATAAAACCGCGCATGTTTTTCTCACCACATGAACTGCGCGCCGCACGGTCACTGATGCTACTCTAGGTACGTTGCTCATCATTCACGTGGGGGGAAAAGGAAGTGGATGAATCGCCAGCTTTTCGCATTTGCCAAATTTATCGCGACCATTTTTCCGTTCACGAGGGACAGAACTTGCTTCTTTCTCGTTCTCGTTCACTACGGTGTAAATGAATTAGAACCGTAGAACACAGCATGAACACTATCTGATCCAAGCTGGTTCTTTGCTCTAGAACGTGTTTGTTGTTTTACCAAACCTAATTGCCCTGTAACAAATAAGTTTATTTTGTTTTAAATTTAAGCTTACAGCTGGCACTGTCTTAAGCAATGCTCCTAGATGTCAATGTCCGAGATGTAGAGTTCAAGTATGAAGAAGATTTCCAATTTCCAAGGACACAAATACAAATGTTCTTTCATTCGATCTTTTAGAATTTAGAAGAACAGTTGAAATTTTAATTTAGTTTAACAGTAAAACAACATGCTCTATTTATTCTTTCATATTGAATGGTGCAATAGCGCGGATTCAGAGTGAATGTACGAATAAAATTGCGTATATAGGGTGTGTTTCTTGTATTTCAATTACCTAAATCCGGACGGGACGCGATCGTTGGAAAAATGTTCCAATCGACTGGCAGTGGTATAGTCACACTGCGTAGGAACTAGCTAACAAATATGGGGGATAAACGTGTTTAAACTGTACCACTTAAACCAGGAATGAATATATAGATACATAAAGGCATATTCGACGTACTCTAACGCTCCCCATATTAGCTCCACAGTAAACCCGTCCATCCACGAGCACTGGGATCAGAACCTGCCAAAAACAAAACAAAAACAAACAGAATAGAATAAATACTCGAATCGATGGTTTGACTGACGCATCGCCATGCACAATAAAGAAACATACCTTTGGCAACGTTCTGTAGTTTCTGCGTTTCCTCAGGACTAAGTTTAAGTATCGTGTTTAGAACCGGCACCAACCTTGAACGCTCATCTCCATTGTTTAACGTTACAAACTTTACAATACCGTGTAGAGTAGAGTAGAGAAATGCAACAAGCATCGTAAATAATGAATTACATGTTTGTGCACGAAATAATACGAAATAATTACCTTGAATATCACATTTTTTAAATACTCCGAATTGTGTACATGGGCCTCCCGTTCGATGGACCGCTGCTGTCGACGTACCTCCTCCTTTAGCAGCTCGTTCAGCTGCGTTAGCTTCGCCAGATCTTGTTCCGCTTCCGCCAACACTGCGGTCAGATGACGCACCCTGCTTTCTTGCTTGGTGAGCTGTTCTTTCGTTGCCTGCAGTTCAACCGACGGTGATCCATCTCTACCGAACGCATGTCCATGGTCCTGCTGGTCACTATCACCGTCAGCCAGCGCGACTGAATTTCCATCATCGAACGAAGTGTTCAGCAACTCATCCAACGGCATAACATCGCGACTGTTGCGTCCTCGTGCCGTCGATGACGTGGAAAGCTTTCGTCGCCATGTGCCACCAGTACCCGCACCCAGGCTAGTACTCTCGGAACCTTCGCCATCTTCACGTTCCATAAGCAATAGGCTAATGCGCTGCTCATCGGTAAATGTGGCACGGTTTGCGGCTCCCGATCCTAGCTGCAACGAACTTTGCAGTGAAAGAGTTTTGTTGTTGTTTAGAAGATTAACAGTGCGGCCGTCGACACCTGTCAAACCGTCCACTGGTGCCTCCAACCGGGTCTTTACGCTTTTCTGCAGCTGTTCTGCCATCTCTCGAGCGTGTACTTCCTGCTGTTCTTCAAGCTGCTTCTTGTAACACTGGACAAGTGTGTCGTTCTGAATGCGTTGCGTTTTCAGCGCTTCCTGATGTTCCTGGTTCGCTTTCCTCGATTCTTCCATCAACGCTTCGTTGTGTAGTCGACTTTCTTCCAGCAAGCTTAGCAGCTCTTTGCAGCGATTTTGCGTCCGGTCTCGCTCATGCTTCAGCTCCTCGTTACCTTTCGAAAGGTCGGTTATTTGTTTTAAAAGACCTTGCTGCTTGTTTTCTACCGAATCGAGCGACCGGCGCAGTTGACTCAATTCCTCCTCCAGTTCCTTCTCACGACTGCTGTCCTTGTTTTGGTTCTGTCGCAATACGGACTGGGCGCGTATTTTGTAGCTAGCAAACTCGGTCCGAATGTCTTCCAATTCTTGCTGCTTACCGGCCATCTCTTTTCGCAACTCATTTAGCTCGCTCTCTTGGGAAAGGTTTTGTTTGAGCAGCGTATTTTTTTCCATTTCCAACGAACCGCACGTTTTCTGCTTATCGGCCGCAACCTGTTCCAGCTCGACGCGATTATTTTCTACCGTTTGCTTCAACCGATCATACTCATCCCGTAGCTCTTCCAGTTGACGCGTAAGCTCCATTCGCTGGTGTTCGCTTTGGCGCAATTTCCCTTGCTGGACGTCCACCTCTTGCTTTAGTTCGCGGGAATGTTTTTGCTGCGACTCTAGGCTTTCCTCCAGAATGGTTAGCTGCTGTTTGAGACTGCTCATCGAACGTTCCTGTGCGTCGATCGTTTCCTCAAGCTCTTTGACTAAGGTTTTTTTCGTCTCCAGCTTGCTGTTTAGTTCGGCCAACGAACGCTCGTACGCTTCCATTTCGAGTGTTAATAAGTTTGCTTTCTTTACTGCAAGTTTCGACCGTTCCAGCTCCGATTTGAGCTCTTTTTGTTGTTCCACCGTATCGGAAAGATCCTTTTCCTTCGCCTTGAGACTAAGCTTCAACCGCTGGTTCTCAGCATCGATCTCTTTTTTAGCCATTTGAAATGCATCCTTTTCACGCTTTAGATTTTGAATTTGTGTTTGATATTCACGGATGGCCGTTTCTAGGGTGGTTCGGTCTTTGCTCGTACCTTCCACGTCCTTCTGCACCTGCGCTAATGTTGTCAATTCGATCGACTTTTGATCAAGTTCGTCCCGCAACTTGGTTATCTCCTTTGTCATACCATCGAGTTGATCCTGCAATCGATCATTTTCCGTTTGTAGTGTCTGCACATTTTTGGTAACTGTTTGGAGTGCAGTATCCGAAGCAGCAGCTGCTCCCATCGCCGACCCGGCTGAACCTTCTTTTTCATATTTTTGCAACAGTACAGTTTGTTCTGCTACCTTTTTCTTTAGTTTCACTGCTAGTGAGCGTAGCTTTATGTACTTTTCTTCATAGCTTTCGTCAATCTCGCGTAGCCGGGCAACATCCTCTACCCGCGATATGGTCGACGTGGACATAACATCACTTTGCGCGTCGAAGCTAACGTTCGAACGGTTCAGTGCAGTCGCCAGTTCATCCCGTTGCCTTTCAAGTTCGGTGTCTTTTTCGGTCACCAACTTTTGCAATTGATCGATTTGTAACTTTAACGGCTGCACTTCGATCGTTTCCGTCCGGGATAGCTTGTCCTGCAGTTCGGCAATTTTGGAAAGCTGCAAATTAATTACTTCACCTCTATCTTTTAGCATTTCATTGATCTCTTTCAGCTCGGAAAGCAGCTCACCGTTCTCGGCCTTTAACCGATCGCAATTATCATTCAGCGTGGTGATCTGTTCTTCCAGCGTTTGGATGTGTGTTTGCGTTGCGTTAGCCGTTTTATCAGATTCCTGTAGAGCTTTCTCCTTAGTTTCTTCCAATTTACGTTCCAAAGCAATAATTTTATCATCTTTCTCTTTCAAATCGCTCGAAAACCTTTCACTTATGGTGTCGTTTTCGGTACGCGCTAGTTTCACTTCCTCCAGCAAACGATTCTTTTCGGAATCGAGCTTTTCCAGCTCCATCTTTCTGGATTCGGACTCTTTTTCCAAAACCTCGCAGCGGTCCACAGCTTCCTTCGATTTCAAAATATTTTTCTGAAGCTTTTCCGCTAGTTGAGCTAACTGGGCTTCTAGATTTTGATTTTCTACTACCAACTTCTGCACAACTTGCTGGTTTACCTCGACCAGGTTCGAGTTTTGATTCTGTAATTCAGCTTCCAGTGAGGCAATTTGTTTTTCCAGCATTTGTTTTTCTTGCTCCATAGCGACTAGTTTTTCCGTCACTTCAGTTAATTGCACTTGCATTGGTACCGATTTTTCAGCGTCTTCGACAGACTTCAGAGAAGCATCTTCTTTAAGGCGATTATTCTCATTCTCGGCGTCTTGCAGCTGCGTTTTTAAGCTATCAACATTTGCTTGCAAAGATTCCTCATGCTTCTTGCAGCATTCTATCTGCTGTATGTGGTTTTGTAGTTCTTCTTTCAATTTGTTTGCTTGTTGTTTAAAAGTGTTAGCATCTTTTGCATATTGCTCGAGTTGTTTGCTGAGACTCGTATGTGATTCTTTGCTTGCAGATAAAACGTCCTCTTGAGATTGTATCTTTGATTTCATATCGAGAATGGTTTGATTAGACATTTCAAGGTCTTTTCGAAGATTTTCCTTCTCGTCGGTGTCGGTTTGGAGTTTTGCTTCATATGCTGACAACGCTGTCCGTTTGTTTTCCTCGAGCGATGTAATAATCGTATTTAAACGATCTATTTCTGCTTGCAGTTCTTCAGTTTGTGGTACGTTGCTGTCGGTATGATCACGATTAGCTTCAGCCGAACTTTGTTCCAATTTCTTTGCTAGTTCCGATATTTTTCGTTCTAGAGCGACATTTTTTTCGTGCAGTTCCTTCCGTCCGAGTTCGTGCTGTTCAATCTTTTCTTCCAGCTCACTCTTTACCAGCTCGAGGACGCGTATCTTTTCAAACAGAACATTCGAAGCGTTAACCAAATCCTTTTGCCACTTTGGCACTTGCTCAGCATATTCTTTAACCGTTTTGAGTAAAATCTTGCGATCGGACTTGAGCAGCAGTAGCTTGGCGTTGATTTCTTGAACTTTGGCTTTGTAAAGCTTTAGCTTCCGAATCAATTTCTCTTCTCTCGGGGTTGATTCGCCGAGCACCGTTTGGCTGCCCTTCACCTTTATCAACTCTTGTTCCAGTGCTATCCGCTCCTTTTCGAGATTGGAATTTTCATCCTGCAGCTCGTTAAGACGCTCTGTTTCTTTTCCTAGTTTTGCGAGTTTTTCCTTCATTTGTTCCATTTCCACCTGCAATGCGTGGATTTCCTTTTCATGCGCCTTTTTTTCTTCCACTAGCTGGCCGTTTAGCTTTGTGAGTTGTTTTTGCAATTCATCTACTTTCATTGTTGCTTGCAGCTTTTGGTCCATGTATGAATCGGCCACCTCCTGCATAGCTTTAATGCATTCCTTGTCAGCATTTTTTTGTGTTTCAAAATGACTCAATTGCTCCTTTAGTCGCCGGTTCTCTTCCTGGCATTCTGCAATGAAAACAGCACAAAGTTACAATTTATCCGCAAGGCACAACACAAACAAGGTGCAGCAATTTTTAATTACCATCTTTCGCCTGTTTGGCCTTTTGTGCGATGCCGAGCAGACCTTTACATTTCTTCACCAGGTCATCTCTGCTCAGATTGTCGAACGGGCTAGGCTTCCGGACAGAATCCTGCGAAATAAAGGTCATCATCGAGCGTATATTAAACGAATGACATCAGCAGCAAACTGAGTAAATATCGGAAATCAAAATTATCACCTGATCTGAGCCTTGGCTGGTGTTCATGATTCTGCGGTGTTTGAGGCACGATTAACAGAAGGAAAAGTTGATGTTCAATTTAGATTCCCTTTGCTAGGCATACTGCCGTTGAAATAGTGCGGAGATAAGGGTAGAACTAGAGTATATGCGCTACGATAACAGGAAAATGTAATCACTTTCGCAGAATTTGCCAACTTTATTATTGAGATTACAGTGACAACTACGTGTCAAACGAACGCAAAATGTCAAAACAGACTACCACACAATCACACAATCGAACTCAGATCGCATGGATGACATTTTAACATTGTTTATTTGATTATCACGTGAGTCGTGTTTTTAAGTTAGTGTAATGAAAAAAGCATTATACTATTATATTAACTTCATAGCTTCAATTGCGGACCATTTCTTCACAATTTTAAGAAAATCATTTTCCAAGCGCAAGCCGTATGCTCTATGTTTGTGCATGAGTGTAGCTCGAATGACATATCGAGCAATGTTTTGTAAACATTGGAGAGTTGGAAAAAAGTGTTTCCTACCGGTACAGATTCGCGGATGGATAAAATACATCTCAAATCGTTTCCATCTGTGATTCATTTATGATTTTTTTGTTGCTTTCTAAATGTTCAGCACTCAGGAACGTCTAAAACGACGCACTCCCAGTGGAGGCATAGATCGGAAGTGACATACATACTTGTGTTTGCTAGTGGATGAATATTACGAAACATCGAACTTAGGTAAGCATACACGCGTCGGTCCACTTACATTCTGTGTATATTTTGTTAACAGAACTTTTGAATTACGTCTTAAAATTTTAATTTTAGAAGCTCAACAGCAAGTTACGGCCAACTTAGCGAACTTCGCGTACGACCCAATCAACTGGAAATTTCTGCGTGAAGCAAAGGCACACGAACTGTTTCACGAAATTGTACAACAATCGCTTCAAGGAGTGGTGGATCGCTTACTAGTACTACACGCAACCGTCGGACTGGCCAACCTTTCGCTGGATTCAGTGATCGCCGAATACATTGAGCGAAGTAACGGTCTGGTGCAGCTCAGAGTTTTGTTAGAAAAATATCAGACAGATTGTGAGATAGTTTGCAACGCTCTAACGTGCTGTTCGTTTCTACTGAACGATAGCAGAACTTTATTATTTAAACAAGACAAATGTTTAATAAGCTTGTTAGAACGCTTGAAACTGTCCGAGAATAGACGAATTGTAAATCTTGCAACGATACTGGCACAAGATCTTAACTAAAGCAATGCATTGGCTACAGTTAGTGAGAAGGTTCGGTAGCACAGCCACCAACACCAAAGCTCAACCTACGGTAGGAACCGTTTTCAGTTTGTCGAAAACATTTCGCCAATCCGATGTACAGCAATTTGTAGCACTAACAGGCGATAGCAATCCAATTCACGTAACTGACGTACCTTACCTCAAAGAGCAGATCTTCGTGAATGGAGCTTTCCTGAATGGTGTTATCGCAGGGATAATCGGTACCAACTTTCCGGGCTTTGTGGTGACGGCACAGAACTTTCGCTTCCCGAACCGATGCCATTTGGAAAAGGAAGTCCACTTTAGTGTGACGGTAGAGGAATTGCGGAAAATTATAACGGTTTCATATGAAAGCAAACAGAACGGGATCGTTGTTTTCGAAGGCCAAGCAAAACTGTTTGCCGTGCGGAAGTGAAAATAAACAAATAGCTAACTGAAAACGACAAACAAAAGAGCTTTCACTTTATGTGTGGCTGTGTAGCCTAGCTTTAGTTTAGGCACATCGTTCTACCTCACGGTTAGTTCTTCTGCCGCAGCCCTTCAACATGGACAACCGTAGGAAAAGTTTAGCAATTTTTATGTTTCTCATAATCGCCGTTCTGGTGCGAACAGCTACGTGTGGAAAGTATTCCAGATTTCGACAAGCCGACGTTCAACGAAAAGCGGCCAACGACGTACCTTGCACCTGTGCGATCTACCTCACCGGACAGTTTAATCGTTTCAACCGGACAGAGCAACCGAAGGGTAACCCGGGAATTCAGCTTGAGCTAATGCAACACTTTCCCTGCACGACGTCCGGCAACAAGCAGTGCGCGAACAAATGTTTGGACTCGATCGTGAAACATTTACCCAACTCGCAGAACGTCATATGCGCCACCATCGATCGTGACTGCTTCCGCGAGCGTGCCTACCTGTTCTACCAGAACTGTGCTCCTCGCTGGGTGAACAGTAATCTGTCGGCCGGGAAAGAGTATTGCTGCCAGAATGACAAACCTATGCGCTGCAATCTGATGGCGGAGCTTATACGACAATCGTTGCGGGAAAACAACACTACCAGCACCAGCTCCGACGAGCAAAACGTATCAGACCGGTGATATCTTAAGCGGGGCTATTGAATAAATACGATAAATGTACAAACAGGTGAAGTGTACAGTTGTGTTCCTCACATGATCATTCCTTGCTCGTCGCGGAATCACCACACGCCGGGAAGGGCTGTAACTTTATTCCGGAGATGGTTTTCCGAAACATACAATACACGTTTCAAGACCAGACCAAACAGCCTAGAACTGGATCATCTGTCCCTTACGCTTCTTGTCACCACCGAGCTCGAAATGTTTGCAGCGCTTCAGCGGGGTCTGTTTGCGGTACTTGCACTCGACGCATTCCATACGCAGCACAATTTTCTTGGTGGTCTTGGCCTGGCGGACAAGGAAGAAACAAAACGCAACGTACCGTATGAGCCAAATGTTCTTTGGTGGCGGTCCCACACGCAAAACCATCCAACTTACCTTCTTCCTGAAGATGGGCTTAGTCTGACCACCGAAACCTTTCTGTTTACGATCGTAACGACGACGACCCTGGGAAGCCTGCCGTTCCTTCGACTTCTTGTACTGTGTCACCTTGTGCACACGGTGAACCTTGCACTTTTTGCAGTACGTGCGACGCTGCTTCGGTACGTTTACCTGAAACACAAAAAGGTGGGCAATCAAAAGACCGATTCCAACAGACACAACATAACCTTAGAATCCGTCCGATTGACGGTGCTCAAAGCAGTATATAAACATCGCTCGCGTTTCATCGTTATATCGATATTTCGGCATGTTTTCATAATCACCACTTGCAGCACAGTATGAGCTGATGGTAAATCGAGTTTTATGCTACTGGAAGATCGTTAGCTACCACAAATTTCGCGAAAATAAACCATCACGTACCATCTTGGATGTTCTCGTCGATTCAGTCACAAACGAAAAGAGGAAGCACAGAGCAAGCGGTAAACGTCAAACTACGAATAGCAGATGACAGAACGCTTGTTTCCGGCATCATGACATGCAAGCCAATAATCAGTATAGAAATGTTTTGCAAGCAAGAGTTGTGAAAAAAGTTCGAAGTTATTTTCGGACGTGGTAATTTTGAATTTTGGGAAGACCGTTATCAATATGAGCTAAATTTACACTTTTTTAATTATTGCACCCTATGCAATCTGGGAATCTGTGTTGATTTGATCATTTATTGATTTTAGTTGGCTCGTTTGGAATTTAAATATCTTGGCTTCAAAACCTCAAAACATTAACATGTCAACAAAATAAAACCAATGATCATTATTGATTGTATGGTATTATTGATCTATGAAAAATTACACATTAAAAGAACATTTTCTTTCGTCTGTCAAGATTCACAAAACTTACTTTTCTAGTACAGGTCAAAATCAAGTCAAGTAAAGCAAAAATACCATATCAAGACAGCCGGAGAAGATGATGAAAATATTAAAATTAAAACAAAACCCGTGACAACTGTGCTAATTGTTAGGTAAAATATTTCCATTTGTAAGCTTTCTTTTAAAAAGTGTCTTTTATGTTGTTAAATTGCAACATGAATCGGCGACGAACACGTTGGAGTTCAAAGTACTGTTCGCATTATCTGCAGTTCAACATTTGTATCTTCTTTCCCGGTTTGACCAAATTTACACACGGCCCCGGTACTTGGCGTCAGGCGAGTGAATGTCGCCTGACACCGCATCAAATAACCATAAGACCACCTTTAGTGCCGACTCATTACCGTAATGTCCTCCGTTGGTGGTAATCGTCAACTGTTGGTAAGCAATAACTGGGGTGCCCATGTGTCCTGTGTTCTTCTTTTCGGAGTCACGACTACTCTCGTGCAATTTGCTGTCGGTCCAGCTACATATGGCGCTTCCACTTCGTCCGTTTCCTTGCTGGACGACGAGGACGTGAACACGTACTCCTTACTGCGGCCTCACTGCTGTGTTCGAGAGTTCCTGTGGCCCAACCGTACACAAAACTGTGCGTCTTCTTCGCACATAAATTGTAATTTTATGGTTTTGATTCGAGTAGAAATTTTTTATTTACCAAACACACCGCCACATCACCTCTCTCTCCTCGCCCCCGTGATCGTGCCACTTTTCCTCTCATATTTTCCGTGCTTGTTTGTGCTGGACATTCTCCGATCTCACGCACTCGTCCATATCACGGCCCTGGTCATTCCCAACCCCGTTTGTCGATCACCACAACTGGTGGATGTTGGATTACATTAAATTTACCTTTTTCTTCGGTCTCTGTCGCTCTCTCTCTCTCTCTCTAGCTACCTCGATCATACATCGCATCGCTGAGAGTTGCAGTGGGAAATGTGAACACACAGAGTTTGGAGAGAACGGTCGTCCTTACTGAGCCACCGGTATATCATTGCCACCTCGATTCCTGTGGCCTCAACAAAAAAAAACCGCACACCAGCGCGGTATGTGTCCGTGTGTGGGGTGAGTGCAAGGGAAAAAATAAATAAAATAAAAACTCACCCCTCTTCAAGCGATACTTCATCCCTGGGCCACTTCTGGGAAACGGTCTGACGCAACCGAGCCACCTCTTATCATGTGGAGTGGTTCGTTCTCGGTTTCCTCGCCAGTTCGCCTGATTCCGTTGATTCCGTTGTTTATTTTATTATTTCTCCCGTCCCGTCCCCTTTGCTACTTCACTTCCCTGTCTGTCATCCCTTTTGTGAGATCTTTCCCGGACAGCACTGCAGCAAGCTGCTCAAACTTTCCTTCCTTATTGCTGAACGATCTCATCCCTCTCGGCTGGCCGAGTGTAATCTTAACGTCTTCTGGCAGTGATTCGATTGCGACTTACGCATTAATTTGCAACATCGCTAACACACTCTCTTACAAGGGCTCACTCGCTGCCGAAAGGAATCGTTTACTGATTGTCCATGTTCTTGCACCATGCACCATCGTCTCGGAAAAAGAGATACCGCAAAAACAACCCGAGCCGACCGAACCGTTTCTGAGACCCACCAAAACAGGATCCATACTATCAAAAATGGTTCCCTGGTTCCTGCTTCGCCCTTGTTTGTTTGCATTCTTTGTTTGATGTGTCTTGTAATCTGTAATAAACTATAAACAAGTGTTTTTTTTTCTTCATCCTGAACACTCATTCATTTCTACATCAAATCTTTGATCGATCGCAAGTACATGAAATGGTACACATTGTAGTGAGACTTGCCATCTTTGCGGTTACCATAGCGACAGACATGTACAAGAGAGAGAAAAAAAAAACAAAACAAACTGATGCTCCTATCTCCTGCCAAAAGCATGATCGCAACCGATCACGCCGCAATCAAATCGTCCAGCGAAAGGACGGATAATGCCGACTCCAAGCTTCAGTGATGGTAGCTCGGCGAAAAAGGACGGCGCACAAGGCGATAAAACTCCAATAAAGGAATCTGCATTTCTCCGACACCGGTGCAGTGAATGGGACCCGATTGTGTCGTATCGCTTTGGCCCAAAGGAAGCGGATGAATCTGGCAACAACGAAAAAATCGTATTTTAAACCGATCAAAACGCTTTATTGACAGCCTTTTTTGGTCGAATCATCTGGCAGAGGGATTGCGGAAAGAGGACACCAAAAAGGGATCGCTCACGATGTCTACACACGCACACACACACACACACACACACACTGGACGCACCTAAGCGCAAAACAGTTCAATAAAATTATACGAGCCCATTTGCATATCGTGGCCGATGAGTTGATGAGTGGAGTTTTCTGTTCGGCTGACCGAACCGGGCTGGACAAGGTAGTGAAACACGCCGACATCAAATGCACACTTCACATCCTGATCGGTGCATTTCCGCTGACCCAATCGGGCGCTATATCCTCCAAAACTGCCAAGCGTGATCTTTGACGTGACCCTAGAGGTGGACAGTACTTTTTTTTTGTCTGTTGGAGAGATTCCGAAAGACAAACTGCGAAAGAAAGGTAGAAGTACAAGGCAGAAGTACAATACAAGGCTACAAAAAAAAAAACGCAAGGGCAGGATAGATTGCTTCCCGGAAGCAGCCTGACCCAAAACCGGAGCTTCGCTTTGGGTGGAGAAGAAAACGCGCGATAAAAGATGGAACCCGGAAATGGGAACGGGAATAAATTAGATAGCAACCGTAAACAGTCCTTGGAGAGCAGACTGACCCAGCACCGAAGAATGCGAGCGGTGTAAATGAAACTAAACCACACATGGCATACACACTTGCTGTACGTTGATTATTTGGAAGAATTTTCTTAACCACAAAAAGCAGTTCTTTAAATCGGCAAGAGATTCGCCGTGGTACGAGCGATCACGTGCTACGTTCACATGCGCACGATAAAGATGCTTCCGGAGAAACGGGATGAGAATTCGATTCCTGTGGCGGTAACTCTTACTACGAGCCCATTTGCATATCGTGGCCGATGAGTTGATGAGTGGAGTTTTCTGTTCGGCTGACCGAACCGGGCTGGACAAGGTAGTGAAACACGCCGACATCAAATGCACACTTCACATCCTGATCGGTGCATTTCCGCTGACCCAATCGGGCGCTATATCCTCCAAAACTGCCAAGCGTGATCTTTGACGTGACCCTAGAGGTGGACAGTACTTTTTTTTTGTCTGTTGGAGAGATTCCGAAAGACAAACTGCGAAAGAAAGGTAGAAGTACAACACAAGGCGACAAAAAAAAAACGCAAGGGCAGGATAGATTACTTCCCGGAAGCAGCCTGACCCAAAACCGGAGCTTCGCTTTGGGTGGAGAAGAAAACGCGCGATAAAAGATGGAACCCGGAAATGGGAACGGGAATAAATTAGATAGCAACCGTAAACAGTCCTTGGAGAGCAGACTGACCCAGCACCGAAGAATGCGAGCGGTGTAAATGAAACTAAACCACACATGGCATACACACTTGCTGTACGTTGATTATTTGGAAGAATTTTCTTAACCACAAAAAGCAGTTCTTTAAATCGGCAAGAGATTCGCCGTGGTACGAGCGATCACGTGCTACGTTCACATGCGCACGATAAAGATGCTTCCGGAGAAACGGGATGAGAATTCGATTCCTGTGGCGGTAACTCTTACTCTGCTAATTAGTGATTCAGTTTTCCCTCCGTTTTTTTTTTTGTTTTGCTGCCAAGGAACTTCTGAAGGAACAATTAAGCAAACAGCTGAATGCACGCAAAACTTAATGCTTAATGTAGTGGTTGCGAAAGGTTTAAAGAACCCTTCGCCAAAAGCGAACACAGGAACACAGGTAGACAGAGGGCACATCGGGGTCTTTAGCATACTGCAGCACAATCCGAACAGCAACACGGAAAAATCTAAAGGAAGTGTGCAAGCGCGATGGCGTTTCAGATAGTGGTGGAGCCAGACGCTTGGTGGCTTGAGGGTTGTGAACGAAGAAGGGGACGAATAAAAGTTCATCTCATAAATTAATTTACCCGTTTTTTTTGTGTGTGCTTTCATTTCCTTTTTGTATGATGCAGGCCGTATGGGGTTGTGTTTTGTTGTCTCTATTTTTCTTGTGCTGTCTGTGTTGTCTTTTATGCATCCTTTGCTTCCGATATTTGCTACGGACCTTACACTTATAGTGCTTTTTTGCGTTGATTGGTGATTATCTTTTTTTTGTCTAGGACATGCAACAAAATTACAAAAAAAAAAACGATTCAAAGATTCTACGAGGAAGAGCTTACTAAACTATGGAGCTTTGGAAAACAAATACAATTAACACATTTGCTGCTTTACCAAACTTTGGAATATCTCACCCAATTCTCGAGTAGCTGACGAGCTTTTAATCGATCACATCTTTCAAAACTGGAAGCTGATCCGAAGTCACCACGCCGAATGCCACGTGTTTGCTGTGTGGTGTTTTCAAATACATACAGTTTTGATTCACTTGCCTGTTGATATGTTACATGAAAGAAGAGAAAAAAAAATCATTCCAAGCGACATTCAGGACGGTGAGGACCAATTGCGGTCGTCGGATATAATGAGCAAATAGTCGCTAATCATTGCTGACCTTCACGGTGTCGGTTTGTTTTCCCACGTACGGGGATGCCATGTTCTTTCCACCTGTTTTCGACGCACGGAAGTATGCAAGGAAGAATGGCCACGCTTCTATCCCACGCTTTGCGAAGATGCGGACAACGCTCGGGACTGTCGGGGATGAAAGGATCCGTCCCATTTTCGGAAGACCGCACCATAGTCGAATAGATCGTTAGCCTGTGCTCGTGTCTAACCGGGCGGCTAGGGCGACTAGAATTCAATCAAAAATCTTCCAAATTAATGGTTTACGGCGTGGTTTTTGATATTGGATTTTTATGGCTACTTCGCACGGAAGGATTAACGCTCATAATTAAGCGACGGGGATGATCTATTCGTTACTGAGAGCATGGATACATCTTTGTAAAGAAAAACAAGATGAAGCAGAAAAACTTGGAAAGTCCATAGAATAACTGGTATGTATTCTTGTTAAATATCAACATGAAATACTGTTTGAGATCTCTAAAAACATTCAAACATTCAGCCACCACGTTGGAGGACACTACGCATTACGACTCCAAGTTGCGCAAGTTGCTTCAGGGCTAAGACGCTCACAACGCACAGCCACAAACAAACAATTGCACATAAAACAGGTGTCAGTGGCCTGCTTCGAATTTCGGCCGTATCTGAATTGCAGCGGCCACATTGTTCCCAGCAAACGGTCAGATGAGTCCCATAATGGTGAGCCCAAAAAGTACAACCTTGTAACATGGCAAGCCACTTGCTCCAACGGACGCAAAACGATCGTGGCAGGAAAGAGAACGTACAGCTAATTATAAACGATTCAGTAAGGTCGTAAAACTTTCCGATTCAACTCGGGCAGGATCCGCAGTTATGAGCAGCAGTGCAACTGCCGGTTCGGTTTCCTGCAAGTTCATCCCTGGGACACAACCACCGGATATGTCGCGAACATACCATACACACACACACACACACACACACACACACACACACACACACACACACACACACACACACACGGACAGACATACGCAGACAACCGCTCCTGCAGTACGTTGAACTCGGCATCAACCCGGAATCGGTCGATTGCTGCCTCGCCCAGCCCAAGTTGACAGCAGCAATAGATCGGCCTCCCCAGTTGGGAGCTACGTTTCATAAGTCACGCGCGGTCCACGAGTTGAAGAGAAGCAGCCCTTATGCAGCTGCAATCCGTTGTTACTGGCCAAGTCCAGGTCGGATGCCGTAGCACAGCGAAGAGAGGTAGATGCTTCCCGTTCCGGTTGGGCGGTTTTGCAGTACGATTAAGCCGGTACCTTTACGGCGGACCAGTCGCTCGTTTTGTTGGCAGATCACGGGTACAAACTGGCCGTGCCGCGGCATAGGCTTACCACGGTTCAGTCCTCTCGGCGGTACTGGCCACGGTTGGTTGCGTTTGGTGATGCGTACACGGAGCGAACACACCCTGTGGGTTGGGTTCGGCAAGCAAGTGGCAGCTTTGGTGGAACGGCGGATGTCCGTAGTTGGAGCAGGGCGAGGTCGCCATCCTGCTGCAGTGGCTACAAGCGACTATTAGAGAGGCGAGTCGGCGGCGGCGTCGCTGGCAGTTGCACAAGAGGCGAACGTGGCGATCAGCAGTGCGTGAGGTTGCGCTGACGTCCACTGATGAGCGTAGATGAAGGATCCTCGGCTAGCGAAACGGAACGGCTGGACCGCGTGTTGGTGTGTCTTGGTGAAGTGCATTCCTGTGGTTTGCGAGATTTAACTGCCAAGTGAATTGCAGTGTGTGGTTCAAATTTTAGACATTCTCTACAAAATAGCCTACATTTGACACTATTTTGTATACAACACAATCTTCCTTCTTGATGAGAATGTCTCGTCTGTTTTTTTTGGTTTTGGACAATTTTTATTACCTTTCTTTCAATCAGGCTTATTCAAAGTCACATTGGACAATATAAAAAAAACCCGTTCCCGATGATAACGGTGCTCGGTTGCTCCTCATTCAACTCCAGCCAAGATGCCGATGAGCATAATTCAATCAGACAGTTAACCGAGGGTGAAAACGATCGTAAAACTCACATTTCGAACGCCTTGGCGCGTTTGGGTTGTATCGAACTATTTACGATCGTTAACGATCAATCAAAACCCGCTCTCGAAACAAACACACCATTCTCAAAGGAGGCGAAAAGTTTCGTTTTGGGGTAAGAAAGCAGGTCCCATTTTCAAGCTCAAGAAGTCGAAAAAGGAGAAAGAGCCCACTAGGGAAAAAAGGATATTTAGGTTAGAGACTGTTTCTTTTCAGTTTGGTAAGTATTTCTCTGCTTGCGTGGAAATGCGATTAAGAATAATGGGTGTATATTAAAGACTTTAAAAACTGTAGCTTTATAGAACTAAGATAAGTTGAATACAAAGTCAAGACAAAAGTACACAAACATCAATCGTGTAACATTTGGGGAAGATACAGAAGGATGCGAAAGGTAACGAAAAGCGTAAAAAAGAAGCATTTGATGAGAGAACAACAGAAAGAAACAACACAAACCAACTCGAAGCAACCAAACACCACAGTATAAACCGTTTTCGCGAATCACAGCGTAAGCTCGAGAATTAATGAAAAAAAAATCATAGCAGGCAAAGGAAGTTGGTAAAGACAACCGGACGAAAGAGAAACAGATGGAAAGAGACAGAAAGAGAGAGAGAGAGAGAGAGATAGAAGAACAAAAAGAAGCAAAACAAAGGGAAGAAATGGCAGTCCAGGATTTTTATGGTGCAGAAATGTAAATGACTCCGCGACATCAGCAGCAATAAAACAAACCGCGCGCACAGTACCGTACGCAGACCAAAAGGGAATGGGCTGTGGATAAATAAGGGTAATAAAAAGCCGAAAGTTTTTTTTTCAACCCCGCACGGAACACGGACGCCCAAGCAGAGTATAAGTGAAGTCACGGCCACATACATCCGTGGCCACGGAAACCCGCGCCAACAACGATGACAGACGTTGGATGCTTCCTGTCTCTGTGTGTGCTCCTACCAACCGGTTGATGCGTTTCGGTACAGTGTGTGCATGTTTTTGTCACTAGTGTAGTCACTCGAGTAGTTTTTGGTGATCTAGTAGGTATTCAGGTTTAATCAAGCATTTAAATATCATAATCGATCAGATTAGCAACTATCTCTTTCGATCGTCTTATAGTGAGATCCGTTTTGTGGAACCTACTGTAATATCCTTTCGATCGAGTTGGCGCGATCATTATGGAATTCCACAACCAAAGTAATTTACCATAATGCTAAATCGAACGATGGAATCAAGTCCTCAGGAGACAGAGAGACCAACAATTCGCCAACAGATCAACTTCGCACATTTTCTAAGATTGTTTCCAATCCCTGGTCGCATTTTGTTTTGCAGCTACATTAAAGAAGGGAAAGAAAAACAGTCCAACGCAGAACAACAGACGACGGGATGTGATTGTGATGCAAAGTGAACGGAGAGCTCGCATTACGACACGGAGCTTTTAATGTTCTTAAGCTGCTCGAACTTTTCACCCCTCGATCGCCTCGATAAAAGTTTGCTTATTTTTTCACTTCCTTAATGACGTTTTTGCTTTCAGGTCTAGGATCAACATTTTCTTTCGCTTTTGGTGTGCCGTTCCTCTTGTTCCTGCGATCTTCGACTGCTCAACCACCTCCCGGAACCTTATCTCCCGGTCGATAAACGCTACGCAACCGGTCAACCTCACGTTCTGGTGTGTGTCGTTTGCTTCTGGATCACTCGACCGGACGGACTTTCTCCGTCACTGGTGAGGATGCTGAAGGTGAGTGCGTCCGGTGTGATTTACCTTTGCCGCAGACCGTCAGACGTGTTAAGTGTCATATCATTCGCTTGCCGGACGATTTTACGAGCGTAAAAGCTTACCGCGCTAAACTATACCGGGGTAGTTTGGCCTTCTCGAGGGCTCGTTTCTTGAGTAGGTGCCACAAATCAGACCCGGGTAGGATAAGTGTAGCATGAATGATTTGGCAGCAATTTGTCAATTTGACGAGTGTACCTTCTGTCAGGGCACTCGTGGGAGATTTTATGTGACTCTTCTCGTTTTTCATACTGATTTTGGATGGCGTAAATTGGGCGTCATGAAAAAGGGTCAGAATAAAACCAGCATTTTTGCTGTGTGTCTGGATGCAGCGATTGACCAACATTTCCAAGGTGCCACGACTCAAGTCAAGATTGTACAATTTTCCTTATGGCATTGCGATGGAATTAAAAAACTATAAGGAAAACTCTTGTACTTCAGGCATTTTTGATCCACTGATGATGAACAGTTAATCTTCCTCTGAATATTCCTCTCGACAAAAATCTCAGCACCACTCTAGGCCACCTATCAGCCCCGGCCCAGCGATCGTATGCACCAACGAACATGGGGGAAATCGTCAAAATGCCCAAAAATGAAAAATAAAAATTAACCGGTCACTCACATCGGTGCGCCCCGTACGCTTCCCGGTTCGCTCTTATGCTTTATGCAAACGGACAAGTGGTCAGCCAAGGGATGGCCGAGGAAAGGCTTCAAAGTTCCTAGATTTTCTATCCCTGCTGCTTCACGGCAGTGGCCCGGAGATCGCTTATTATGGGAACGAACGAAGCGAGAAGCGAATGGAGCGAAATGGAGCGTCGGACAACACACGGGAAACCGGGAGTAGAACAGAGGGACATGCAAGACGTATCGAGACATAAGAGTGTGTGAGAGAGAGAGAGAGCGCGAAAGAACGAGTTGATCGAGCCCACATGGCAGGAAGAACCTAGCCATACGGCTAGAACCAAACGTTGTCCAGCCGTCCGTTTCCGAAGCCATCCTCCATTAACGGCGCCGCTAGTGTTTCGTGTCCGGCTCCCGGGGAGGCTCCCAAGTTGAATGACTTTTGTGCCTTTTTTCCTTGCTCCTCGCTGCCGATTCCATTCCTGACGCTCTGTGTGTGTGTTGCTTACCAGCCGGTTCGATCCTGGTCCCATCCGGGAAGGGTGGAATGGTCGGGCTTCAAATTGGACGAGCACTCGATACCGAGCGTCCGTAGAAGTTGAAGGTAAGTACACTCCAGTGGCGTTGGTTGGAGCATGAGAATTGGTGTGTGTGTGCTGTGAGCTGTGAGCTGGAACAGGCGCAAGGCAGGATGCTTCTTTTAACAATCAGGTTGCCGATCTTGCCGGACGTTCGTTAGCAATCCG